>JASDQU010208756.1:17936-30603 GCA_032191745.1 Picea mariana | reverse complement strand
AGAAGGTCAACTTGTAGAGCCAAGTTCTCATCCTTCAAGAAGAAATATTATATCATCACCTCAAGCTTCAAGGAGGCATTCACCAAGTATGGCTCATGAAGAGAGTCATGAACATATTCCTACAAAAGATGAAGATCTCAGAAAGGATTTCATGGAAATGAGAGAAATGATGAAAATCTTGATGGAAGAAAGGAATACAAGGTTGCAAGGTGAAGGCTCCAACCCTTCAAAGCACAAGGGAGACAGTGGTGATGAAACTTCAAATGGAAATGGAGGGTATGGTACTTCTCCACCACCCTCACCTCTTTCTTCTTCTTCTTCTTCTTCTACCAGTTCAAGACCTCTTCCAAATTCTCCAAAAGGACATGGTAAAACTCCTCCACAAATTCCTTTGTTAAAGCTTGATATTAAATTTGAATTGCCAATGTACAATGGAGAGGTAAATGATGAGAAATTAGATAATTGGATTCATCAGATTGAGGTGTATTGTAGGATACAAAAAATTCAAGATGATGAAACTAAGATTCAGCTTGCTTCTTTAAGATTGGATAGTGCAGCACTCATTTGGTGGGAGGCCAAGACTCAACAGGACATGAAGAAACATGGTAAAATTTTAACCTCTTGGAATGATTTTATTGTTGCAATTAAAAAACAATTTTACCCATTGGCATATATGCAAAAAGCTACTATGGATTGTCAAAATTTTAGACAAGCTAAAGGACAAAATGTGCAAAGATTTTCTCAAGAATTTAGGAGAAGAGCTTTGGTTTTGGGAGTAGATTTTTCTTCTCAAGAAACTTTACTCAAATACATTGGAGCTTTACATAGTTATTTGAGACATACAATACTCATGTTTAATCCTTCAAATCTAGATGAAGTTTGTGTTCAGGCAACTCATTTGGAAGCAAGAGGAAGGAATGAAACTCATGAGGGTAACAAGAAGCCTTTCAGTCATGGAGACAAAGGAAAGAGGAAGTTCAAGGGAAATGGTAAAAATAATTTTGCTTTTAAGAAAGAGGGAGAAAAATTTACATGCAAACATTGTTCAAAACATGGCCATGATGAAGACCATTGTTGGAAAATTCATCCTGAAAGAAGACCCAAAAAGTTTGGCAACAAAGGGAAGTCAAAGACTACTACAACCATACAACATGATTTAGGTTCTGATTCGGGTGATGAAACAAAGATTACAGCCATGGGTTATCAAGGTAAAGGTTCTATTGCAAGTACTAGTTCTTCAAGTAACAGTAATCTCAATGTAACTCAACAAGAAAAAGAAAGAATAGAACTTTTTCACATAAGGGTTGTTTCAAAGCATACCAGGATAGATACTCTATTTGATATTGGATCTCAAGCAAACCTTATATCTGAAGACATTGTCAAGAAATTAAAATTGGAAACAATTCCACATCCTAAACCGTACCCTCTTGGTTGGATATGTGATAATGCTAAATTGCAGGTGACAAGAAGGTGTAAACTTAGGTTTGCTATCATTGCAAATTTTATAGATGAGGTAGAGTTTGATGTTGTTCCTTTGGATATCTTTGGTATTGTGTTGGGAATCCCATATTTATATGATAGAGAAGCCATTTTTCATCGTCATGAGAATAAGTATCACTTGTTTAAAAATGAAGTTGAGTACATTGTTAGAGCCCATACAAAGAAGATGAATTTGTCACTTGTAAATGCGAGACAAATGAAGAGATTAGTCAATGCTAGCAAGAAGTTTGTTCTCTTAATGATTAAACCCAAAGATGATATTGAAAACGAAGTTTTTCAAGGTTGTGATGCAAAGTTGAAATTTGATCTATATGAGGTTGTTAATCAATATGATGAGATGTTTCAGGAACCAAAAGGATTACCTCCAAGACGGGGTATCCAACATGAAATACAATTGCAGCAAGATTGTCCTCTTCCAAACATTGGTATGTACAAGATGTCAGTCATGGAGAATGCTAAAATCAAAAAACAAATCCAAGAGTTTCTTGACAAAGGGGTCATCGTGCCAAGCACATCGCCATGTGGATCTCCAATTGTGTTAGTGCCAAAGAAATATGGTAAATGGCGTATGTGTGTTGATTTCATGGTTTTGAACAAGATTACGGTAAAGAATCACTATCCTCTTCCTAGAATCGATGATTTGCTTGATCAATTGAAAGATGATAAGTATTTTACTAAGTTGGATTTGAGAAGTGGATATCATTAGATCAGGATTGCCGAAGGAGACACATGGAATACAGATTTCAAAACAAAGCAAGGTTTGTTTGAGTGGATGGTAATGCCTTTTGGACTTTGCAATGCACCTGCGACTTTCATGAGAGTTATGAATGATGTCTTAAGGCCTTTTCTTGATGATTTTGTTATTGTCTACTTGGATGACATTTTTATTTTTAGCAAATCTCGTGAAGAGCATGTTAAGCACGTGAAGCAAGTTTTGGATGTTTTGAGAAAAGAAAAGTTGTTTTTGAAGATGTCCAAATGTGATTTTGGAAAAAATTCACTTATTTACTTGGGGAATATTGTTGGTGGAGGTGAATTGAAAATTGATCCCTCCAAGGTCAAAGTCATATTGGAATGGCCCAAGCCCAACAATGTGACAGAGGTAAGAAGTTTTTTGGGAGCAGGCCAATATTGGAGAAAGTTTATTGCTAACTTTTCTTCTATTGCAAGTCCATTACATGCAGTGAAAAGTGTCAAGAAAGTTTTTCAATGGGGAGGCAAGCAACGAAAGGATTTTGATACTTTGAAGGAGAGAATCAGTTCAGTGCCAGTTCTTGCACTTCCGAATTTGAGGCAACCTTTTAAAATCCAAACTGATGCAAGCAATTATGCAATGGGAGCAGTCTTGTTACAACATGGTAAGCCCATTTGTTTTCATTCTGAAACTTTTAATGGTGCCATGATTAATTATCCTACTTATGATAAGGAGTTGTATGCATTGGTGCAAAGTGTGAAAAAATGGAAACATTATTTGCTGGGGAAAGAAACCATTGTTCACACAGATCATCAACCACCGCAATACTTACAATCACAAACAAAGCTACAACAAGCAAGGCACTTCAAATGGATGGGTTTTCTACAAAAATTCCACTTGGTCATAAGGTATAAGAAGGGAATTTATAACAAAGTTGTTGATATGCTTTCAAGGACTATTATTAGTGCTTCAGTTATTCTTAAGCATATTCCTATCATGCATGAGAGTTATGTTGAGCAATATGCTTTAGATGTTGTTTTTAAAGAAGTATATGCGACTTTGTGTCATTCTAACCATGTTGAGGAATTGGATTACCATGTGCATGATAATATTTTGTATCATCTTGGCAAGCTATGTATTCCACAGGGTGAAAGAATCAGCATAATAAGAGAAGCCCATTCTTCTCTTATTACTGGTCACTTTGGTGTAGGCAAGACAGTGGCTAATTTGCAAAGGTATTGTTATTGGCCTAAAATGAATGAAAGTGTTTCAAGATATGTTCGAGGATGTTCGTTATGTGCCACAAGAAAACCTAGCAATCAAAAGTTGGGTTTGTATACTCCACTTTCAGCTCCTTCTCGTCCTTGTTAAAGTATTTCTATGGACTCTGTAGGAGGTCTACCTATGTCTAAATGAAATAATGATTATCTTTATGTTGTGGTTGATCGATTTAGCAAAATGTGTATTTTTATGCCTTGTAAGAAGTAGGTTACAACTGAGAAAATGACACAAATGTTCTTTCAGAATGTTTGGGTACATTTTGGATTGCCTAAATCCATTATTTCTGATCGAGATTCTCGATTTATTGGAAGCTTTTGGTCGAGTTTATGAACACTCATGGACACCAAACTAAAAAGGAGCATATCTTTTCATCCACAAATTGATGGTCAGACAGAAGTGGTAAATAGAACAGTGGCGCATCTTCTTCATGGTTATTGCAGCAAGCATCCTAAACTTTGGGATGAGCATTTACACTACATTCAACATGCTTACAATTGAGCTAAGTACTCTTCAACTCAAACATCACCATTTGAAGCATTTTTTGGCTATTTGCCCAAATCTCCTTTAGATTTTATCTTTGGGAAGGATATTGATATTGATGGTCAATATGACATTGATAGGGCAGAAAATTTCATTGAACAAATTCAGTCAATACATCAAATGGTACAAGAGCAGTTGGAAAAGAGTCAAGCCAAGTACAAGACAAGACATGACAAGCATCGTGTTGATCATAGTTTCCAAGTTGGAGATGAAGTTTGGCTTTACATTAGTAAGGAGAGGCTTAAAGGAGAAGGTAAAAAACTAAAACCAATTCGATATGGTCCTTTCAAGATTCTTGACAAGATTGGTAACAATGCCTTCCGTTTAGATTTTCCTCCTTATATGAAAATGTATGTAGTTGTTAATGTTGAGAATTTGAAATTGTATGAGCCTCCTTTGATTGATGATCAAGGAGAACATGTTCAGATTTTTTCTATAGATGATTTCTTCCCAGAATATCTTACAGAACTGCATGAAGACACAATCCTTGACAGGAGAATGAGAACTTCAAAACAAGGAAATGTGGAATATCTTTGAGTTGGTCTTAAAGGCACAAATCTAAGAAAATCCAAGTGGATTGAGGTTGGAAAGGTGAGGGAACTATACCCTCATCTTCAGATAGACTGAAAATAGTCTTTTGGAGGTCCAAAAGCTTTCCAATGGGGAGGTGTGATCCAGGGGATCAAATTCTGCTCAAAATTCAAAGTACTCATAATCGCTTCAAATCAAACGGGTGCGTAGGCCTCGTCATCACAAACCCAACGCAACTCGTTTGGGTTCAAACGGACATCAGATGAGAGAGATATCATGTTCTGTTCAAATCAACAAACAAGCAAAAAAAATGAGTTGACTATATAGTCCGTACGGATGCTGATGTGGCAGAGTCATACGACATGTGGCAGGTGTTGGTTGGTAATCATGTGGACGAGTTGGCGTATGACATGTGGCTTGTTTGTGGTGAATGGGATGGTGACACATGGCCCAATCAATGGCTGCCATGTGTCACCTAAACAGTGGTTTAAAACTTTGGTAGTTGGCAGGACTCGACCCTGCAACCTCCGGGCAAGGGAAGAGCCTTGGGAAGGGATGCCCATCCGTCACGCCCACATATGATTCTTATTATATATGTGTTAAACAATTTATTTAAATTTCATTTGATTTGAAATGGGGGTGCGGTCTAGGTTGGGGCTAAGCCCCGGCCCCCAGTCATATATGTATGCTATGGAACCACCGGCGCACGCCTTATGACCGTTACCATATGGTTTAAAACTTGACCCCTTTTTGTATATGCGTGCAGTCATATGGTGACCTATATGCCCATGGTTTTGGCGGTTAGGGGCTGGGCGCGCCCTAACTGTCCTACAGTTTGCACCATTTTGCAGTTGCACCTGGTGCTAGGTTTTAACACATATATGCGCATCGGGGCTAGGTTGAAGAGGCAGAGGTGCATTTTGGCGATCCAGAGACAACAAGTTTGAAGGGGAACTTTCAGGAAGCCTATCTTCTTCAATTTTTTGCCAAATGAGGTGCCGAAAAAGCCCAGCTAGGGGATTTTGGACGTTCTGAAGCCATTGGAGCCATCTATTTGGAATTTTGAGCATTGTAAAGAACATATTTTATCACTTTGAGAAAATAATACAAAAGATCCATTGGAAGCTGGACCAGGAGATGTAGCCCAAGAGAGGGGTGAACTCCTTTATCATTTGTTGTGTTATGTGTTTTTTGTTCACTGTTATTTGCTATTGTTTATATGCATATTGAATGTGTAATCTCTATAAAAGTTGTATGTGCAAAATTGATCCATTTTCATAATAACACTTGAATTAAAACTTGCAAATATTTTCAAGAATACAAGTCTTTATCATTTTCAGATCATTGTAAGACTTCCCCTATATCCCCAAAACCCTTACTACATATTTTTTTCAAAGAATCGAAACCTATCCAATCAAACATCAATCTATCTTGAGCCTCCCCTTTTATTATTCTAGGTAAAATGGCCATTGGTTGTGGAAATTTCCATTAGTCTTAAGTCTTCAATAATATGTTTAAAGTATAGGTTGTTCTCTTCTAGCCTTCTTTTGCCTCCTTTTTATCACTAAGGGATGTTATTAGGTTGAAATCACCTCTTATTATCCATCGATATCCAAAAACAATATCCCTTATGGATTTGAGGGATTCAATGAAGGTTCTCTTATGAAGTGGGCTAGGTGGCCCATATATATTAGTTATCCTCATGTTTCTTGAAGCCTATTTCTTTTAAATGACCTATGATATTATGGTTTCAGAGTGAGTTTCATCATTATGATTCTATTAGAGTTCCATAACATGGTCATTCCTCCATAGTTTCCGTCCATATTGGTGGCTAGATAGATACAACCTTTCCAAGTTGTTTTGGCTATTTCTTGCATAGTTTCTTTGTCACATATAATCTCTTGTAGCATCATCATATCTAGTTGCTTTATTAAAATCAATCAATAAATAACATCTATAAATATCAATCAATTAATATATATATATATATATATATATATATATATATATATATTAATTAAATATAAATTAATTATATAAAATATATGAATTAAAAAAATAAAATAAAAATAAAATTCAAACAAACAAAACATTCCACACTCGCGCCTTACTCATTCACGATTTTAGAAATAACTCACACTCAGTACACTTGAGTGCGACAGAGGGAAAATTCACAGAGAAGAGGGAAAAATCATAGAGAAGAGGGAAAATCGATAGGAGATAAATCCAAGAAGAGCTAGGGCAAGAGGAGGAGGAGAAGAGGGTGAATCGATAGGAGATAAAGCTGAGAAGAGATATGGAAAGAGGAGGAGGAGGCTAAGCACAGATCATACAGAGAAGGAGGCCAAGCATTCACGAATTTAGACCACTCACACTCACACTCACGTGACAGAGAAGAGGGGAAATGGGTAGGAGATAAAGCCAAGAAGAGATAGAGAAAGAGGAGGAGGAGGAGGCCAAGCACAGAGACAGAGACAAAGAAGGAGGCCTCCAATAATTCCACCATCAAATATGGTAATTTCGTGGGATTTGTCCCCAAACCCAAATCTAACTATTGTTTGTGCATCACTGTGTTTGTGACTATAGGATTGACTCCCAATACGTAGTTTTAGAAATTCTAGTTTGAAAACAATTTGATGTAGTTTGAAATGCTAGTTAGAAATTTACATTTGAGCTTAGCTCCCCTTGGAATCTTGTCACAATAAGTATGTGCAAATTCCTCCCTTGGCATATTCATTGTTTTGGGTTTTAGTTTATCAATCTTGGGATTTGGGTTTCCATGTTGTTGTAGGGTTTAGGGATGTTACTTTTGGCTAATATGTATTTAAAAATGTTGAAATTCTTGAAAATTCAAATACCAAAAAAATCTAAATAAACAACATAAATAATTCCTAAACAAAAAAAACAACAAAAAACTCCTACCTCTAATCTTGAACACCCTAACAACAACTATGAAATGAGTTTTAGATCATGTATTTTTTCATATTGGGCCTATTGATATGAAACCCTAGTTGTGACACAATGAAACCCTTGCAATATTCTATTGTTTGTATGCTTGAATGATGCCCAAGATGAATTTGTGGTAACCCTAGATGTGGCAATGTGTCCTCTTTTTCACTTTAAGCATACAGGTGTTGTGGGAGAGATGAAGTTGAAGACATGCAAGGAATGAAATAAAACATGAGTGGATGGTGCCCTTTTTTGGGTTTATCGCATACATGTTGGGTTAAAATTGGAGTTAACGAATTTGAATTGATCATACATTGTCCTCTAGGGTTAACTCCTATGACTTTGTCCTCTTGACCTGCAATACAAAAATGCAAAATAAATGTTACATAGCCTATAACCCTAGATTTATTGGCTTTTATATTTTCAAATAACAATATGCACTTTTTTTATGAAGTGATGGGTGCTTAAAGTGATTCTAAACCTAATCCAAATCCCTAGTTCATGTCTACATGTCACACCAAACCTACACTAAATCAATATTATCGACTAAGTCATCCAATATGCTAACTCTAAAGTCAATCCATGGATTAAGCCTCGAGTCAAGCCTTAGGGTTTCTAGCCATGACTTAAACTTTGGGTTCAAGGCCACGAATTGTGTCATATACCTAAAGCCATGGGTAATACCACACAAACCTAAAGCCATGGGTCATACCACACAATGCACAGGTCCAAGCCACGAATTCAAACCTCAACTCAGTTACATGTCGACACATAAACCAAGAAAGCACCAAACTCTTTTCATTCCACACATTAACCAAGACTAAGCCCAACACAAGCGTCGTGTCTTCCCTTTATACATATCATTGATACAACAATGTAAGCATTGGCATATATGAAGACATTCTTCATGCCAACTATCAACACTCTTGCAACAAAGGCATATCCCATTATAGTTGTTGTAGGACAATGATCAAAAGGGTGTGGATCAAATCAAGTGTTGTTATGATTGATATTGAAACAAATGCATTTATGATCCAAACAGAAATTTTTGAAACAATTTTGAAAACCTGCAGTTTCGACAACTTAGCCGGATTTCAAAAGGTGTTCATAGCCTCCGAAACCAGAAATTTCGGTAGCTTACTCTCCATGAGTTTCAAAAAATAAGTGTTGAAAAATACCTATCATAAGTATTTTCATTAGTGGCCTTAAAGGGATGCCATGTGCATAGGTTAGATGAGAAAATTGTTGGTTGGTGCATTGGATAATGGTTACATGGATATGTGTAAGACTTAGAGAATGTGAGGTAACCATGTAGTAACATTAATGTGCCTACTTAAGTTTTCTTCACATTATATAATATAAATTGAGTATTTTTTGAAGAGAGTTATTCCTTCAAGAATTTATCTCAGGTATTTGATCTTGAGATCAATGAATTAAATGGTGTATATTCACTCCTAATATATGTTGTAAAAATTGTCAAAAAACTTGAAATTTGTGGATATTCATATCCTTCGACTAGGATATGAATCACACAAGGCTCTCAAGTAGTTCTAGTGTCCAATTTAAGAACAGACCTCATATTGGTTTTTATAATGGGCCAATTGGTACCCCTTTCCCTCTATGGCACTAGTTTTCCATCGTCGAGTTCTTTCATGTTACCTTGAGTGTCAGGAGAGTATTGAAAAATTGTTCTAGACTTGCTCCCATGGTTTTGAGGTCCAACTCTCTCAAACTTTGAATCTCCATTGTCAATGATCTTATAGGTACATTTTGATCCTTGTCCTTCTCTACGTCCACCTATATCTTTGATGTGGGTGCATGGGAATCCTCCTCCCCCTCTCATTTTACACTTTCTCATGATAATGCATAGTCTCTTATCCTATTATTACTAGGGTTATATTTTCATTTGATTGTCTCATGGTTACTGATGCAGGAGCATCCGCAATACATCATACGAACCAACGCGAGGAGAAAGAGATTGTACAGCTAGACAAGCCAGCAAACCTTTTTGATTTTGAATTTCACCATGGTATTGTTGCACTGCCATTTACTAAAGGCATTCAAAGCTAAGTTCATTTGTAATGTAATGTAGATAAGGAGGCATTAAACAGTTTTAAATGCCGGTAGATAGGGTTAGCTGTAGATTAGATAGTTTCATCTTCCAGGAGGGAAAACGAATATAGGCACCCTCCGTTGTATGGTGGTATTTTTATTCACATCTTGTATTATTCAGCATTAGGAGAAGAGGAAGAAGAACCGAGCAGAGAGCTTGTGAAGAACCTCCATGTATAGACATTGAATTAATAGGAAAGCTTTTATTCAATCCCATGGATGTGTTTAGTCTCTTTGTGTTGTTGATATTATTCTTTTGCATACTTTCTTCCTTATATGTTTATCTTTTATATGCTGCTTATGTGATTGCATATCAGATTAGAAACCTGAGAGAATGAGTTTCAATTGTTTCTCTGCTTAAGCCAGGAGATTCCTGCATAGAGTGCGTTGAGGAGGCTGAGTAGTTGAAATTTTGTTCTCTGTTGCCCAGGGTTATGTTAGATTATTTGAACTGTACAGGTGAGTGTGGTCAGATTGAAGTCTCAGAGAGAATCTGAGTGGAGGAGGACTGGACTGTGTGAGCGGAAGGACACAGGTTTAACTGCCTTTAACGCTTTGAGAGCTATTGGCAGTTGAGCATAGTAAGAACGCGAGGGGTCATCTGAAGGAGTCAGAGAGAGAAAGACATAAGTTCAGGAGGGACAGTTCCTTGTAAGCATCTCAGGAACAGACCTGAGAAAATACCTTTGTGTCGCTGTGGAGACAGACTTCAGTGGAGTTCATACCGGGCAAAGGTGGTGAAGCGGAGGAACTCTTAAAGGGGAAGAGAATCGACAACTTAGAGTCGTCAAGGAGAAACCCAAAAACCCGAGGACCATCCGATCGGAGAGGATTTGCACGGGAGATAACCCGTATACACAGGTGTGGTGAGCAAGTACTTTGGACTTCGGGGTTTCGTCATTCGAGGTTCAATAGGATGAGAGTTTTACACCTCGTGAAATCCCGAGTCGTGATTCACCGAATCAAATCTGAGCCATTGATCAGAGAAGGGACACGTGGTGTAGGATCCCTGTGGATCGGGGTTCGGCATTCAGCGTTCCTGGAGGTAAGGGCTCAATCCCTTTGAAATAGCGACCGGCGATTTCCCGAATCGATCGGAGCCATTGATCGGAGGGAGGACACGTGGTGGAAGATATGGAGTAGTCAGGATTCAGGGTTTTGCAGGGTCTGCGACCAAGAAGAGGTCGCTGCAGAAGATGCCTCGACAGAAAAGTTGATCAGAGCCATTTCGAGGATGAGCTCGAAGACGAAGATGGATATTCCCGTCTATGAGGGAAATCTAAACGTAGAGGAGCTATTGGATTGGATCCGAGCACTCGACACCTACTTCGACTACGAAGACATCGAAGAGGATAAGAAGGTGAGGCATGTTGTCACCAAGTTGAAGGGACATGCAGCCTTATGGTGGGACAAGCTGCAGGCGGACAGGCGTTCCAAAGGCAAACAGAAAATCAAGAGCCTGGATCGGATGATCGCCAAGATGAAGGCGAAGTTCATCCCGAGGGACTACCAGATCACTCTGTTCAGGCGCATGCAGAACCTGAGGCAGAAGTTGATGACGGTGAAGGAATACACTGAAGAATTCTATAGGCTCAACATTTGAGCTGGTCATCGGGAGAGTGATGACGAAAAGGTAGTGAGATATCTGAATGGTCTCAGGTATGACATTCAAGATGAATTGAGCATGGTTACCATCCGCACAGTTGAGGATGCGTACCAGATGGCTCTAAAAGCCGAAGAAAAGCTGAGCCACAAGAAGGGGCAGTGAGGGCGAGGCAGAAGCCAGCCACGAGGTAAAGCTGTTGCCCAGGAGAGAACTTAAAAGCCTAAGGAGGATTGGAAGAGGCCTCATGGAAGAGATGAAAGAGGGGGAACCTCACAGCAGAGGCAGAAAGTTGCTGAGCCGAGGAGACAACAAACAGGTCAGCAAGGAGACTATGCTGACGCGAACACATTTCCTCGTACCCGAGGTCGAGGCAGAGGACGAGGAGGAGTTATCACATGTTTTACATGTGGTAAAGATGGACACAAAGCCGTTGACTGTCCAGAGAGAGAGATAGACAGAGGAAACGCTCATGCTGCCGAGGTGCAAAGGCGTGATGTTGAAGATGAAGACGCTGGAAGTGGGAAGTCACTAACAGTGCATAAAGTTCTCTTGAAACCTGAGAAAGAAGCGGATACAGCTCAGAGGTGTAGACTGTTTCGGATGACTTGCAAGACCCAGGGCTGGAAATGCAAGGTTATAGTGGACAATGGGAGCACAGATAATCTCATTTCGACCGAGATGGTGGAGAAATTGGAGCTAAAAACGAACAAACACCCGAGTCCATACAAAGTGACGTGGTTGCAGAAGGGAAACCAGGTATGTGTTACAAAGCAATGCTTGGTAAATTTTAAAATGGGTGAATATAGAGATGAAATCTTGTGTGATGTCATTCCCATGGATGTCTGTCATGTTTTATTGGGGAGACCATGGCAGTATGATAGACACGTGGTTCATGATGGGAGGATGAACACATACACCTTGGAGAAGGATGGAAAAACACATACATTGCTCCCGGGGAAGAATAAGGAGGTGAAGCCGGAGGTGAGCAGTACGATACTTCTCATGAGTGGGAAAGAACTTCTCACGGAGCTAGAGAAGAATGAGAATCCACAATTCTTTGTTGTTAGGAAACCAAGAATTGTCCTGACAAGCACAAGAGTGGATGACTTGCCAGAGGAGATTCAGGAACTGCTTGGAGAGTTCGCTGACATCATCATGGATGAACTACCTCGTTCGTTGCCACCAGTGAGGAGTGTGAGTCACCACATTGACCTCATACTCAGAGAAAGTTTGCCAAATAAGGCAGCGTACAGGTTGACACCTCAGGAGAACAAGGAAGTCAAAAGGCAGGTACAGGATCTGTAGGATAAGAAACTAGTGAGAGAGAGTCTGAGTCCATGTGTTGTTCCGACAGTACTAAGTCCAAAGAAGGATGGGGGCTGGAGAATGTGTACAGACTCCAGGGCGATCAATAAAATCACCATCAGATACAGGTTTCCACTACTGAGAATGGA
>JASDQU010208755.1:16691-27578 GCA_032191745.1 Picea mariana | reverse complement strand
CTCTCGTACTCCATGTCTGGGATCATGTGGGCCTCGAGACATGATCTCCTAGTTATCCCTAGATATCGAGGATAACAGGCCTCGAAACATGATCTCCTAGTTATCCCTAGATATCGGGGATAACAAACCTAAATCCTAGGGTAACAAATTTAGCCTTAACAAGACCCTAGAGGAACCCTCTCTACAATTCCCTAGGCATTTATGTACTATTCTTCATGCACATGGATTGGTCATGCCAGCCACATCATATTCCATAGAGCACTCAGCCCCATCATCACTTTTGCAAGCATATGTCACTATTTTAGAGGAGTCGTTCACCTTGGAGATTGCATTACTTGGCTGTTTGAGCATCTACTTGGAATATATGGACTAATTTGAAAATTTGACCCTACTAGACTTGTGGGAGGTGGTTAACATGATTTTGGGAGGAGGTTACATATTGGAGACCTCATTTATGACCGTTGGGAGCTATTTTGGAATCTGGATGAGTCATCTTGTCTTGGAGAGTTCCACATGCCACACATGTGGCCAATTTCTCTCTCATAGCCATTGACTCATTTTGTGGATCGAGTGATATCTACATACTCCCCTAAGTGTGTCTACTCCCTGCAAAGCACTATACCCCTCTGAATGCCGCCATACATCTCGGCATGACTCTGTGAACTATCCCTCATCACCGTATGCTTCGGCATACTCATGTCGTCTCCTGCAAACTCATGATGCATCATAGATCCGAGGTGTACTGCTGGATCAACCTCTACATGGAGGTCAACAACTCTCGGAACACAAATGGAAGTGTCCTCCATCAACTGGTGTTCCTCTACTAGACCACCAACATCCTCTAGCCATGTGACCAAAGGATATATCAGAGTATCCACCAAAATAGATGAAGTGGATCTCTGACGGCTCTCCTCATGAAGCTCCTCTGATCTGGACTCTGATTCTTGAAGGATTGTCTGTGTGCCTCTCAAGAATCCTCCAGTGCTCTCCAACTCCTGAGTAAGTCTGTCCACCTCCAGCTCCTGCTCCCTTAGAGCCTCATGATACGTATCGCCAATCCTCAATARGTAGTCCTTGTCASTCAACAACTGCTGGTGATCGGTCCTCATCATAGATACTCTCTCCCTGAGAGTATGAGAATCATCCATGGTAATCCCCTCATCTGAACTACCATGTGCCACTGACGCTCTCCAACAAAAATATGCCATCAACGCATGCATGTCATCACTACGTCTAGTGGCTRTCATGATCATAGCCTCACTAACTCTCAAYTGTGCTGCTAAGTGGTGTGACTCTTGATCATGGTCATGCTGAGGTGCCATCTCCGACCCCTCACTGCTAGTGTCAGTCCTGCTAGTGTCAACCCTGGAATCCCCAAAAACACCCTCTACATAAGATAACATGTTGAACTRTCCACTGTCTACTATGTTGTTGGGTACTCCTGTATGCCACTGCACCCCATCACTAGATGTTATCTCCCCCTGAATCACACTGTATCCTGTATGACCAGTCGTATCCTCCTATGCACTCAACCTACTACTATCATCTGCGTCTGGATCCCATAGAGATGTATCCAGACACGTGCTATGGTCATCTTGACTGCTAAAGAGTGCATCCTCATCAATGCAGGCCGATCCTGGAAGTAAGTGCTCCATCAACTTGTCAGCCTCTGCAATCTGCTCAACTAATGGAGTCTCCAATAGTTGTGACTCAATCTCCTCAGGCTGATCTGTATGTGTAAGGTCCCCTGTCTGTACTCCCTGTATCTCCTCCTGGATTGGTGGATCTACATGTCTGTGGTGTGCATCCCTCACACAAGGCTCATCAACCCTATCTGACATGCCACTGACCTCCTCATGTGACGTGGCTATCAAGGGTGTCTGGAAGGATGACATATGTGTCAGCCATCATAGGAAGCTCATCATCTCTAGGTGCTAACACGTGTGAATCCTCACTAGTGTCACCACTCTGCTGAGGTGTAGGGTCATCAATGATATGTGATATCTCTACTGAGACACTAGTGCTATTGTCCTGTCCATCCAGCTGTCTATCTACTATACAAGGGTCACTATCCTCCTCAAGCGTGCTAGAATCACCATCCTCTGTGAAAGAGTCACTATCACTAGTTCCTGTGCAAGAGTCACTCTCATCATCAGACTGCTCCAGATAAGCCTCAATCCATCCATCCTCACATGCCTCATCATCACTGTCCTCTCGTACCTCAACAATATGCTTCTTACCCTTACCCCTACACCTATGATCAGGTTCCCAAGGCACCTTGCAACTGTAGCAACGTTGCATGCTCCTAATGGGTGTGGGGTTTCTCTGTTTTTCCCTCCTAATGGGCGTGGGGTTCCTCCCAAAGGCTGCTCTAATTTCCTCCCTTGCCTTGAGTCAACCTCCAATCTTCTTTTTGTTCCAACTAGGATTTTTATAGGATAGGAACCATTGGAATGTTAGTAGCCCCCTAAAATTATTGATGGTTTCATATTCACTTGCACACTCCTCAATCCTATTAACAATGTCCATATTCATGGTAACTCTGCTAGTCCCCACTGGTTGGCAGGAATGTAAGCTCTGATACCACTGTAAAGATCCCAAGCCATTATGCAAGGATCATCACGGTTTTGGTGTCTTTTTAAAAAAAATTCTGGTTGTGGTATTTCGTCAAACACTTTGTTGAATTACTTGTTTAGATGTGTTTACTTGCTGAATGGCCTCTTGATTTCAGCCTTAGGGTTTACTAATGTGTTTATATGAATGTTTGCAGCAAATAACAAGAAGAGACAACCATGGAACATACCTCAACCATATGCAATAGGATAGACAAGCCAAAACATTTCAAATATGATTTTATTCATGAAATAGAGGAACCTGCTACAATGAAGATGTCAATCTGGAATGCCCAACAGATGGCTCCAAGATAGAAATATGAGCTACTACAAAAAGCTCCTGACAATACAAATTAAGCCTCCAAAGGTTGGATAAGAGATGAAGACCAATGCCAAGTAGATCTGGGTCGTATGAAGTGCCAAACCCCCAAGCTGGAAGATGCCATGCCCTGCCGAAACTGTCAACCCCTACAATTTCGACCCTACTGTCAAAGACCTCCAAATGCTACGCTGAAGATGTCGAATTGTAGATCGGGATGAGTGGAAGCCCCTCCTGAAATCTCAAACCGAAATACCAAGGGAAACTCCTCCAAATATTGAATCCTCCAATGTAGTTGCACCCTTCTAAAACTGCCAAACCCTAGAATTTCAGCCCTGATGAAGGAGGCCTCCAAATGAGTCCAAACTCGGCCAAATGATAGATCAGGGTGATAGAATCCCCCCCTGAAGTCTCAGGCCGAAATGCTAAGGATAACTCCTCCAAACTGACTAGATATGAATCTCAAAAATGCCCTCCTTCTCTCCAATTCGTCCCACTGCTCTAAGAAATAATATGCACCATAGAACTCTCTCAAGAGGCACTAAAAAGCATGGCCAAGGCCCTGCAAGTAAAACCCAAGTGCTCAAATCTCCAAGGGATCCCTCAAACTCCTGCAACGAACCTTCCTTCAATAAATGGTGCGCCCCCCTTGCTGGAAACCCCCAATGGTGCGCCCTCCTTCTCTTCCTGTGCCTGTCGCTAGTGTAGAACCCTCTTGCACTGAGTAGATCTGGATCTAGAATGGTGTGGGAGAGTATTGCATCTCCGAGACCAAGCTTGGGACAAGCTAGGTGGAATCTTTCACCACTAAATCGTCCTCTAGGGTTTGTTAAGTCAAAACCCTCAAAACCCCCAATGTTAGGCTCACTAGCTAGAAGCCAGATATCAAATGATAATCATACATGAATGAATGAGAAGAGACCCTTGCCTTTCCTTTATACTTTTTGCTCTCCTTGTCCCTCCAAAGTGACTTTCATTTTATTAATATTTAATTAATTAATTAAATCACTTTAATTAACTAATTAACCGTTTTACCTCTGAAAAACACCTTATCTCTCCTTGTGGCTTCCCTGGCCACTGAAAGTCACTTCTCACCATCCCATCATGTAGTGTTGCTTCTCCCGATTCCAACGAGCTATTACACTGAGAGGTTCCTCCAAGTAATGTGCCCAAAATGACCTCTTCAGTGAATTCAATTGACTTATAGCTCAAAATAGTCAAAATCATGGAAATCGTCAGAATGCAACGGAACCAAAGCCAACCTGTGCGGAATGGCTCATAATGACGGAATGTGATGAGCAATGCGAGTTGGACCCCACAATGCCTCTCAATAACCCCTGTACTCTCTATAACATTCGTCTGGCTACTCGGGTCATCATAAACCTTTGCACTGTGATGATGTCCCAAAGTGGGGACATTACATTCATTGGAAATGCCTTAAGGAAAACTCCTCCCTTAAAACACACATAAATTCCTCTTTCTCATTCTTTTTTTCTCATTCTTTCTTGCTGTCCTTACATATATATTTCAGCTACCTTAACATAGTATATTGGTCATCTAAATCTATCTTTTCTATTAAATTTTCTATGTGAAAAATTTCTATCAAAAATAGAAATTTTTCTTCATCTTTGCTTGTTGTGTGTAGCATTTCCAACAAGTATACCTTGCTGGTTTTTGCAGGTTCAGATTTGGTTGAGAGGGTTATGCTACTCAAAAACATCCACACAACACTCCAAGGCCCTTCTCTTCAAGTGGGTAACATTCTCAACCTTTCTCTTCTCTTTTCCTAGCTAATTTCTCATTGTTTCTTCACTTCTAAATCACTCTCCTAAGCTAGGACGTGGGGTTAGTGAGCTTCTTCTCTCTCTTGCTTACTTTCCTCTCTTGCTTGCTTCTCTCTCTTTCTTTCTTCTCTTTCTTTCCAAGTTCTCTCTCTTTCTTTCTAAGTATTCTCTAAGTTTAGTAATTGCCTACCTATTGGGAGAGGAATACCCCAAAGGTAAGGTTAGGGTTTAATATGTGTAATTGATCTAAGTGCTTAATGTTTTGATATATTTTGGATCTAGATCTCACACGTAATCAATCTCTAGCTTAAGCCTATTGGGCATAATCAACTTGATTAGATCTACTTGCATGCTTAATGTTCTTAATGATTGATACTTCTTTCACATGCTTAGATCTAATGGTTTAAATGTTAAATGCTTCAATAAGTTAAGTGAATGGTGTTTTTCTTTCATGCATTAATCTTAAGGCCTTTTGCCAACACACTTGAAGTAATTCTTATGATTAAGTTGATAGTGTAGGCAAACACATTAAATCTTCTTTCCCACATTTAATCTTTGGATCTTAAATGCTTCAAATCAACATAAGATAAGTGTGTTCTTTCTTTCTTTTCTTGTTGCAAGCTACATATTGGTGCACTAAGTGATTTGCTCTCACATAGCATATATGTGTTAATGCCTTTCATATTCAAGCCAAAGAAACACATTTAAAAGCTGAAGTGAGTTTCGGCCAAGTCACTAAATCACTTTTTAAAAGTGTCATAAAATCACTAAACACTCTAAAAGACACCTAAAAGTCTACCTAATTCATATATTAACTTATTAGACTTAATAGAGTACCTTAAACCACCATCTTCACCATCTAAAACGGGTATTGAGGAGGGCAACGAAAGGTGATAGGCCGGAGACAATCTCACGGCACAAAGGAGTGTCCTTTCCGTAAAAACTCAATACTTTGGGCTGACTGTGACAGCTAGAGTTGGCCTCGTTGCCATACTATCTTGAGCATCCAGCAGCCATTTGGCAATAGGAGGAGGAGGCTTTGGTGAAAATCTTAATAAAGGTAATTAAAACTTGATAATCTTAAGAGACCTTTAATAATCCAACCTTGGGCTAAAACATCTAAATACTTTGTGGGTTGAATAACTAAGAATTGGTAATCTTCATCATCTTAAGATACTTGTGCTTAAAATATCTAAATCTTCTTTGTTGATGTGTTGACGATAATCTCATAAATGTGATGATGCTTTGATCTCCTTGTATCCTGCACACAAATACTTAAAAGTGGTTAGCTTGCTTTCTGTATCTTAGCATTCTTTACTTGTAATTTTTGTATTTAATATTTGATTCATTTATTCTTTTGTAAATATCTTGTAATCATATTTGTAACGAATCATCCTGTAACTTTAGTTGACCCCTTGCCCAACCTTAGGCACTAGTCTTAGTTGCCCTAGGAAAAGGCTTGCTTGACATACTAACCTTGCATCTTGCATTGCTGCCTTAGCATCTTAGGTTTGAATCCCCCCAAACCTTAACAAACTAAAATCAACTCCTAGAACTCAACTTTAAAACTTAACTAGAAACTAGGGACTACCCCCCTTGGCTTCCCTAGGAGTGAGCCTAGATGGAAGAGGTTCTGGTCAAAGTGACAGCGTGGGCTGTGAACCTAGGCATTGTGCCTCCAAGGACACACTAAGTGAGCCGGACTTAGCTCACGTTTGCAAGTGTGTATAAGGACAGCAACAAAGCCCTAGGACAAGATACTTGTCTTCTCCCATCAACATCAAAAATATATAAAAACCCAAAATATCTTTTAGTTTTTTGTTTATTCGAAATATAAAGGTAAAAATTGAAAAATCTTTAGTATAGATTTCTTTTTGAAGTCTAGTGTTTAAATTTTAAAGCATATTCATTTCCTAGACTTATTTTCAATTAGGGTTTGATTTTAAAACTACTATCTAGAAACCCTAGTGATTAAATTAGCCCTAGATCTAGTAATTCCAAGTTTATTCTCCATTCTTTGGGCTAGCTATAGTATTTATGTAAATGTAGAAATTACTATAAAAAAGACATAAAAACCAAATTTACATAAGCTCAAGTCTTGTGCTATTTCATTCATAGAAGATCTTAACATAGACTTGATAAATATTTCACAAGTTAGAAGTAAGCTTTCTAAGTTTTATTTCAAGTTTCTAGTTGTAAAATTTTCCTTCAGTTATCATTTACTTGCTTATCTTTTAATTAAGGAAATATTTAGCAAATTCAAGTAAATCCAAGACAATACTTGCAAAAGCATAAGTTGGATTTACCTCTTGATTCAAGTCCATTCTATTTCACATTGGTAAATTTGTTGTACACTTGTTTCTAGCATAATGGGATGTTTCTTTCTTGAATATCTTAAGACCTGAATTAATAATCTAACCTTAGACGTCTTGGTTAAAAGTTCTTATTTACTTCTCTTGGGTTAGTTTACTTCTAATTAAAAATCTGGAATTTGCATGTTTAATTACATAAAACAAATTTGGTAATATTAGACAAGCCAAGTTATACTTTGGACTTGTGCTTACTTAAGCAGTAGCACAAGTTGGATTGCTCTTAACATCACACTATCTAAGGTCAATTGTGTTCTAACCCTAAGATTACATCTATTTGTTTATCTTTGGCTTGAAGTTGTTCTCTAAAGCACAAATTGGATCTATTGCAAGTTACATTCACCAAATTGTTGCTAGTGTAGTTCTTCAAAGTTTATCATTAACCTTGGATGGCAATAAATAACTTGCAAAACAGAAATTTTCTCTTCCATGCATAATAAATCAGATTTAAAGTACAATCCACATATTTATAACTTCAACTAACATCTAAGTGGATTGTTGTGATTTTTGTTTTTTCCATTAAAGTTGATCATCTTGAAGCATTATATCACTAAGCTATTGGATCCTTTAAGTTTCATTGAGTTATATCTTTGTGGGATTCATTTATTGAAGTAAATCTCTGGATTCATTAACTAAATCAAAGATAAGATTTATTTAGGCTCTCCTTATAATCAATTGTGTAAAAAAGGGATATCCACTTTGGTCTCTTGAGAGCTGGCCAAAAGTGAAGGGGAAGTCGTATTGAGGCATCCATGGATTGGGCTTTTCCACTTATATGCTAGTTTAGGTGGTAACAAGTGCCACCCTAAACTTGTTACAATGGCTGCATCATGAGAAATTCAATATGAAAGGGAATGTGCACACAAGTGCACTCAAAAGTATTCATATTCACAACATATAAGTGGCAAGATGTTCCCATGTCCAGCAGCAATGGAAGTGATTATATGTAATGATCCCAAGCCAAATTTTTCACTTGGAATCACTATCACTGATTTGTTGATGTGCAGTTGTTTATTGAGTTATCTAGTTATTAAGTTCATTCATACAAGATTCATCCAACACATGAAGATCACAATACATTCAAGATATAGAAGCATAATCAAAGATCTGACCTTTTATTATGAGCAATATGGAACCAATACAATAGATAGCCGATCTAGAACAATCCTCAGATGGTCGGATAGACAATAGATATGAGCTGCTACAAAATGCTCTGCCGATACAAAATAAGCCTCCAAAGGCTGAATAAGAAATGAAGATCGATACAAATAGATCTGACTGCCAAACCCTCCAGCTGAAGAATGCCACGCTCCAATAGAAGACTGAAACCCTCAAGAAATCGATCCCACTGAAGGAAGACTCCAAATGAGTCCAAACTCGGCAAAATGATAGATCGGGGTGATGGGATCACCCTCCTGAAATCTCAAACTGAACATCCAAGGCAAACTCCTCCAAACTCTAAATCTTCTGCTGAAATTGCGCCCTCCTTGATGCCTGGAACCCTAGGTGATTCGGCCCTGATGAAAAAAGCCTCCAAATGCCCTGAAACTCCCCAGGGATGTAGATCGGGCTATGAGAACCCTGTTGGAGAAGTTTCAGACTCAGATTCCAGGTGTAGCCTTCTAGATCTGAGATTTACTGAATCATAGGACGTCCCCTTTGTCTCCAAGGCGTCCCACTCTGAAGCTATATATCTGATGGTGATAACTCTCCAGAAAAACCCTCAAAATGATGGTAGTGCCTCTGTAAATAAAACCCAAGTGTCAAAATGGCCACAGGCTCTCCCAATAAGTTGGATCGAACCCTCCTCTAGATGATGGTGCGCCCTTACTGAAAACACAAGAACAGTGCGGCCCTGCTACCTTCTAAAGCGCTAGATGGAAATATGCTGAGAGTAGAATGGTGTGGAGGAATCTTTCATCCCCGAGACCAAGCTTGGAACAAGGTGAGTGGGTACTTCACCACTGAGTTGCTCACAAGGGTTTGTACAACAAAACCCCCAAACTGAATGCTCAAGAGCAATAGCAAACAATATACCAAATCCAGAATGAATAATAGGTGCGCCCCAGCCTCTTACTTATACTTTTCCTTCTAATTCTCTGTTGAGTTAGGTTAACTCACAGGGTTAACTTCTATTCTTCTATTGAGTTATCTTTTACTCCTTTTATCCTTTGTCTTTCTCAAGTCAACTTAAAAATATAACTTTAGTCTAGTTGACCTTCCCCCTCAGTGTGAGACTATGACCTAGTGGGGGTGCCCAGGCCACTGAGTCTCCTCATCACCTCTCTATCAAGAGGTGGGGGACATTACATTATATCACGATGAAGGCCATGATATTTAGACCAACAAGCCAAACTTAAATGCTTTAAGCATCCTAAACCTTCTAAGAATCATGATCACTCATCATATGCTAGCATTCCAACATATTTTTGTTGCTTTTGGTTGACACAAGTGACAACACAAAAACTAATGTTGTCTCAAAGTCAAAATTGCATATGATATTATTGTGTATCATTTGTGCTTTGCAATCTTCTAGGAATTATTTCACCTCTTCAGAACTCTTTAAAAGGTACTTTCTTTCGATTTTCAACATGACATGATTTGGGATCGAGGATGTATATCAAATTTATCAATTGTAGAAAGCTCGTAAGCACACAAATAAAAAGTAGATAGAATAGATCAATACAAACATAGATGGGAAATGTTGCAACCAAAGAAAAGCTTCAGATATCACAACAATAAACATGATAAAATATAATCATATGTGCTACTGAGTTCTGCATCCATATGTCAAATATGTTTCTATAATAATATTTTGAAGGATAGAAATAAACAAAACTCAAATATATTGTTGACAAGACCAATTCACCCTAATGTGAAGCAAGCATTATCTTCAAACAAAAACCAAATAATGAAAAAATAAATATAAGAATTTCACATCAGCTTAAAACACACTATATGAATTGCAAAATGGATAGAAATAAAAATATTCAATGTTATAGCTCATAGGTTGAGGCTAATATAAGGATATGCATTTTCATGTACCCATACAAAGTAAGGGAGTGGGGGGAGAGGGGGAACACAAAAAGGAAATATATTACTCACCACCAACCACCGCCAAACTTGCAGATACCACCTCTGTTAATGAAATACCACAAAAGGCAAGGGAGTATTGCATCAAAATGTTTCCTAAGCATAGAGAAAATCCACCGACCATGGCCAAGACAACAGCAGGCCAGTTCTCCTACATAAGAAAAGATTTCAAATAAAACACCAAACAAAAGGCAGAAATCAATCTCCTTCGCAAACCTTATCACATGGTATTTTTAAAAATTTTACAATCCTTGAAATTCATATTACAATGTTTAAAACTAGGAGATTAAAAAACATTTCAAGAAAATAATAACCTGAATGCCACCTTAGAGTCACAATGTTTAAAAAGAAATGTCAAATAACAAGAGATATTAAAAAATCAAGAGATCTTTTACTTCTTTCAAGTGTAATCGTCAATTGTAAAATATAATATATACAAGAACAAATAGATGCCAAAACAAGAAACTTCAAGAGATGGCATTTTGTTTAATAAGTTGTTGAGGCTTATTGGATAGAAGTTATCTTGAATTAGTATAATTACAAATAAACAAACTTAAAAGACTTCTAAATTGAAGATCAAAGGCAATAGATGCTCATCATGGATGATATCTATGGCTATTAATGAACATTGTAGGGAAATTTATCTTATGATATTAACATGTTGATACGGTGTTTGAGAGAGGGACTAAACAATCAATAATTTTCTTACA
>JASDQU010208754.1:14167-29730 GCA_032191745.1 Picea mariana | reverse complement strand
ATATCATCCTACTAGACATGTAGTTGTGATACATGTTAGTGAATTCATTTGTATCATCAACTCTAGGTGGGGGGAGGATTTCCTATTGAGGATGCATTGATGAGTTAGTCGGGGTGGGAGGTGGTACCCTCTCCTAATGGAGTGTTGGGATAATGATGGGGGTGGGTGGTATGATTCTTGTTTCTTCTACCTAAGGGAGTGAGTCACAAAGTTTCCTAAGAAACACCATGCAATATATCTAATACTCGAAAATTAGTGGGAATTGAAAGGTGTAATGGTTAAACTGTTCGCAAAGACTACAAGGGTGACTATTTCATGATCACACTGACATGGAAACATAATAAATAGTGGTGGATCCAGGTTCATTTTCCACTAGAGGATGTGGTACCTATTGAAGAGGGGTATTGTGTTGAGTCGGAATAGTTGATTGATGAATTGTGGCCAACGTGGTCCAAAATTGAGCTAGATATAGACAATGATGAGTGTAATGGCCATATGAAAAACATATGGCACAAGGATGGTTTATATGCAAAGAATTGTTGCACACTTGGGCAGGTTCCTTTGAATATTTTTGGGAGGCATCCTCAACATAGGGGTGGGTAGTAATGGTACTACTTTAGGGGGTTGAAGAAGTTTCCTTAATTCTCGTAGCATAGGGAAAAGGTTCATGACATGAATTTGGGTAGTTTCCTTAACCTGAAGGAAGCTACAACTCCCTGATTTTATGGCTCCAACCAAAAGGATGATACAACCCCCTAGGTTCTCCAACTATAACTGGAAGGTGGATACAACCACCTTTCCTTGCCCCGTCCAACCATCCTGAAATATAAGTACCAAATGTAGATGTCATGTCACTTTCACTGAATCAAATAACACATAGTTGTCACCGTCACAACCTGTTACTGTCTATTCTGTCATTGAATGCATGTCACAACCTGTACCATTCTTCTTCAAAAACTTCTTTGCAGATCTGCAACCTGTCTATACTCCAACACATGGATATATGTGGCTTCCTTCACTGCAACTCACAGATTATCACAAAGTTCTCCCAAATTATTTGTCATTACTTCTATCACAACTCTATCACTTTCACTCTCTCTGTCATAACTCTGTTACTATCTCATCAACCTGTATCAACCATCTAAACCTATGCCATTCCTTACATCAAGTGTATACCAACATACATACTATCGCATGGATCAATAATGAATCAAAATATACATCAATAATGAATAGTGAATCATGAACTAAAGAATCAATCATGTACAACTTGTGCCATCAACCATATGCATATTTGTACCAAGTCATCAATGAAGCATCTCTAAAAACCTATGCATGTACCTCATGCATAAATCACCATACAAAATAGATATCCCTCTACCAAGTACAAGTAGATCAAATATGTGAACTATAAGAATCATATCAGTACTATACCATACATAAGAGTGTTGCTCACTCAACCAATCATACCATATCCAAATACCAAACCAACCATACCAAGTATGCCTCAAGCATACACCATATCATGACAAGAAGTAACCATCAAAACAAGTATACAACCATACTAATACCTCTGAAGCTAACCTGAATTGTAAGATGCTAACTTGTAAACTTCCTTTATACTTTTAGGGACCTGGTATCAACATCTACTCAAACCGTCATTGTCTTTTCATAGATACACAACCTTATTTTCTATAGCTCGCATATATCCACACTTTCCTTCACTACAACATACGTACATACATGGTATTCTTACCCGCAACCCAAAGATAACTCAGAAACTAGGGTTTGATGCAACCCTGGGACTTTCTCCTTCGACCTTCCTTTGCTACATCGGAAAAATGTCGTCACAACCTTAGCAAAATATCACTAGTTCACAAGATAGATAATCAATGAATGAGTGTGTGAGTGTACTTGTAAATGAATCCTTGAGGTGTTTATATACTTGTGCTAGGTAACTCCTCTCATTAATTTAGGGCTTCTAGGGTTTTCTTGTTACAACAAATTTACCCCTTTGACCAAGACTTATGACAAACTAGGGGCTTCTTGTCCAATTTTCGGGGCATCCAACTTTACAAGACCATATCTCCCTAACCGTGAGGAACTACGTGAAACTCCACATATCAACGTAAATGATATGATGAGTACTATCCATCCATGAATGAGTTACCTTAATTTAATTCATCCTTCATGACCAAATTTTGTGATCAACTATGGGATCCTTAGCCATACTTAGGGGTTTTCTTGTAGACTTCTTCAAAGCGTCTTCTTGTGAGGTCCATGGTTAGAGCTATTCCATAAGGGGGGATGACTTTGGATACTTCTCAAAATATACCTGTCACATCAATCCAATATTCATTGACATCAATGACAACCAACTTTCCAACAATCTCCCCCTTTGGCATTGATGGCAACACTTAAGCATGGAAATCTTGATTCTCATGCTCCCCTTGTGACCATCACTCCCCTTGAATGCATGAATCTATCTCTCCATGCCTTACTCTTTATCTCTCCCCATTTGGCATCAATGGAAAAGGGTACTTATCATTCATGGTTGCTCCCCCTATCTACAAGCCTCTACTAACTCTACATATTTTTCTCTTCATGGTGCTTCCTCATGTAATTATTTGATGTATATACTAAAAGCATTCAAAACTTTCGTTATTTGAAGTTCTTCAAGACTTATGTTTCTCTCCCCTTGTTTGGTTAAGCTTGATGCTGAGTGGATCACTGTGGGGCAGAAACTACTCCAAGTTTATGTCACAAATACTCAAAAGGTTCCATTGCAAGCGATTTGGTCAAGATATCTGCAATCTTATCTTTTGTCCTGACATACTCTAGCTTGATGTTCTTCTCTATAGAATGTTCCCATAAGAGGTGATACTGATCAGAATGTGATTCGTCTTAGATTGAATCACTGGATTATTTGAAATACCGATGGTGCTACACATAATACCACACATAAGGAAAATAATAAAACATTATTTTTCTCCACAACGATAAACTTTAGAACTAGATTTCTCACAAAAATATAAATACCCTAATCTAATACATACAATGAATTGAATAAGAAGAAATTCTTGTAATAAATAAATGGAATCAACACAAGATATGGGAAGGGGAGAAATGATATTTTAATAATCAAAGAGACATGGTAGATTATACCTTTCTTGCGAAAAGTTGATATTGATCTTTTTTGTGGGGATCTTTTCTAAAAAGACTATTATCAATAGTTTCCTCTAAAAATTTTCTTAATCTCCAAAATACCAATCAAGTAATGTGAAAAATAGTGACAATGAAAATTTAAAAAGATAAATGAATCAATAACAAAAAACTAATCTCTACAATGGAAACAAAAAATAGCATATACATCCAAAAGATGATAAGATTTTGTAAAGGCTACAATTTTATAGTTAAATGAAGGCTCTTTTTCGGTGGAAAAAGATAGCACTTCCCATAAATAAAATAGAAACATTTTTAATAGTACTTTCCATGGAGACATTGTCCATTTATTGAATCTTATAATAAATCTTCTTGAAACATTTGTTTAGGTGCATGCCTACATTCTATTTTTGACTATKTTGGGGGTTTGAACGAGTCGTATGGGTTTTTGTGTGCAACTATACAAGTTTAAAAGGAAAATCCATGCAATTGAATTGYTGGGGAATTTACTTTGGGACCTTAGGTTTTTGAGCTACCTTTATGATTTTTTTTTTCCATAATATTAATKTTGGTAAAATGGATATTCCACGAGCCTAAAGATGACCTAATTTGAAWGCAATCAATAATCAACATAGTTTCTCACACAAGAATAAAATTTGGGTGTTAATATGCAATGATTCTTCTAAATTAGTCATGTCAGAATAAGACTCTCTACCCTAGCCTTGGTGGCTAGGTGTGTAACATCTTCATCTTTGGCTTCCATCTTCTTTGATTTTAACTCTTTCGCTCCTTAGGATAAAAAATATCAACTACAACACTTCCTAGGTATCATTTTATCATTTGGATTCTATGAGCACTATGTAAGACTCATCCAATTATTTCCTACAAGTTTTATTGTCTTCCTATAATACTGTGTAAGTATATACAATCTCTATGACCTTCAAAAACCTCAAATCTAAACTAAATTAGCAAGTTTCCTCCATGATTCTCAGGAATCAATAATAACTATGTCTTCATCCTCTTCATCTCCTATAACAATCCTAAAAATCTCTAAAAGTAGGCATGTTTGTAGCAATTTGTTAGTCGCGTTGTTATATAACTCAAACAATCAAGCTCATGATTCTAAGAACAATATATCTAGTAATTGTTTCATTTCAAGGTTATAAAAAATCAACATCAATCAAGAGCACATCTAATCCAACTAAAGCGGTCAATTGTTTTTCTTTTCTTTTCAAATCAAGCAAGGCAAGGCTGCCAAGAATATGTACCTAGTGTCTTTCATTCATGATGCTAATCTCAAATTGATTTAGACAACCTCACACAATCATCACTCTATTTAGAAACCAATCTCCAGGGAAATATATATCTCTTAGTTAAGTGTAGGCCATGTATCATGTTCTACCCTTCCTATGAATGCACCATAATTTGGATCCAACCTATGTTAGGGAAAGGAACCTAAACACAACCTCATTGGAAAAACTCAAAACCCAAACCTAAGAATGGAATTTAATATAATCCCATTCAAATCTCAAACATCCCCTATGGAATAGGTATCAAATCACAAACTCTTCCTCCACATCATGAGTATGATCAAACCCATATAGTATGATACTAAGCATTATCAACCACAATAGTCAAAATCCAAAACCTAACCCCCTCTCTCTTAACTAGGTCCAAAAATCATGCCTAAATCCATCACATATTGCAAAGTATTAAAGTTTCTTCCAACAACCTATCTCATATATACCATGGTCATAAATTCACAAACAATAAGCATGTCCACATCATCATCTCAACTAACTAGCTAATGAGTACCTACTCTTTTTATTAAACAAAAGGGAGTGATACCCTCCATTTTTTCTATTTTTGTTTTATAAAATATCATTTCATGCACACAATAAGCATTTTTATTATTACCAATTCTTACATGTAATTATGACATACATTGTATCCTTATCATTTCAATAGTCACATGTAATCTTTTCCTTATTTTCCCAACACTAACATTGAAAAATTAATTTTTTATTCCAAAGGAACACCTCATACGAAAACCCGAAAGAAGCTTCCTAACATGCATGGATGACATCCCCAGTAAACCCTTTGTCATATACTAGTGCACCCCACCCAAAGGGATTTCAATCAAACACTTACCAACACGCAACTAACCCAATGCTCAAAAACATTGGTGACAACTGGTTGATCTAACCCCTTTAGTTAAGCCATGCAATTATTATGTGTCCTCATGCTCTCAATGTTCACATGAAAATAATATTACATTATATGTTTTCCCATTTGACTTAGCTATATACATGCATTTTTAAAAAGTAGATAACTAGAATCAATTATAATTTTCCACATAGCTAAAGCTATCCAATTTCTATAATTTATTCACCAAATAATTGCAATCTACCATAAACATGGAATCTCAATGCCTCAAATCCATATATATATATATATATATATATATATATATATATATATATATATGGATCATTTTCAATCAAATCTCTAACTAATAAATCCATACTTAATCACATGATGTCAAGCTCAACACCAACACTACATAGTGGAAAAAGAGTAGTCATACACCAAATACTAAAAAAATAGTATCCATATCCTATTTTTCAAAATAAAATACCAAGTGTGGTAGTTATCAAAAGCTAAAGACATCTATGTTGGGGATTTTGTTGCATGGGTGAGAAAAATATCCTTTGTTAAGATAGGTTGTGAACTAAATAATAGACAATGGTTAGTTATGGGACAAACACATGAGTATTACCACTGTAAAATAAAGAAAAAAACCATGCATAAAAATAAAATACAAATTAAATTACAAATATACCATTCAAACATAAAAGCTGGAAGGGAAACGACAATACTCATATATCAGTCCAATGGAAAGGCATGAACATGAGTAGCAACACCTGGGAGAATGGTTGGATGCAAATGAGCTCCAACACTCTCCTTGGGATGGGTCCTTTTGCTTCTTGAAATCCCTCTATAACAATGGTGAATGAATAAGATGTGTTCTTGAGGAAAGAACACAAACAACCATGAGGGTGATGAACAATACATATGAGAGAGAAATATAAATGATATACAATCTCATACCTACAACATAACCTCACAATTCTTCGTCTTTTCAATTTTTTCCCCATGGATTTCATTTATAGAAAAATTTTGAACTCCTTGAAGAACTRGTTYTAATGTGAAACCTCTTGATTCAAAATGGAGATCCCAATGCTTGAAAKGGAATTTTGAAGGAAAAAATACACCACATAAATGGGATGGGAGCTCAAATTTCTCATGTACATCAACCTAGATATAACTGAGTTAGGTTTTCCTTCTTAAATGCGTCTAAGAGGACATGTTCACTCATGTGTGTGGATTTCGAAGGAAAATACACACAAGTTGTACGAGTGTCAATGAAGGCAGGTTGTGCAACTGTATAAAAATCCACTTTGTAATGTTTTTCCCTTTCTCTTTGAGGTGACATATAGTATCCATGAGGTAGCCTTATCATGTTGTATTATTACTAACTGATGATGTATTTAGACAATTAACTAAATGCCTCTTATGGGAAAATTTGAGGTGATAACAATTTCCCCCTAATGTGTGACATTAGGAGCTATTGCATAGTCAAAATACATCATTTTGTTTTGTCCCACATGTTTGTTACTTATAAATTCTACTTATAGATAGATATATTTGACCAAGAATAAAGGAATTCCTGAGGCAAAATGATGAATCCCACATGAAAAGAACCAAATATACATTTGCAAATGATCTCTTATAGAAGTGAGGTGATCATTCCCATGATGGTGGAATTATCAAAATATATTACAATAGGAAGCATGTGTGCTTTGGGCTCATGTGTAAACTTTACGATCCATCTATATGGTAACTAAAAAAATTGTGATGTAGAAACACACATCTCCCTTGGGGGTATAGGTAATAGTACTATAGGAATGCTCATTGAGAGGGTCCCTATATCCTATGAGGAGAAATTTAAAAAGAGATCACAATTGAAGGCATCGATATATATACAAGCCCAGGGCCTTAAAATGGAACTATAAACTACAACTATAGCAATTATACAACCTACCTTGATGTGATACTGATCTGATGTCAAATGTCATGGGGGGGAAACTAAAGTAGAGAGAAATGATTATTCTCTCTGTCCAATCTGAATTTCACCATAAATGATGGGAATGGGAACCAATATACAACAACACTCTTGGAAAACATGATCTCATGACAAAAGGAGTGAAGATGTGAGAGAAAGGGATGGGAAGTCCTTTCAACTTCATAAGTTCAAAGTTTTTCATTTTTATACGTAGAGGAGACAAGTCTGCTGAAGTCCCAAATCCTGGAGTGGATCGAGAATGTCAGTTTTTAAGGGAATGTGGTAGAATATAGGGGATAGTTCAGAGGACCGACCATCCAGGAGAATAGAGTCACAGAGTGTTCAAGTCTCTTGAAGATTCGAAGAGCGGATCAAATCCTGGTCGTTTTCGCCAGTGACACATGGCACCAAATCTTGCAGTCCTTTGGTTCGTTACTTTGGAAGACTGGAGGTCAGATATGCATTGGGTAGAGCATGCCCAGAGGTCCAAAGACTAAAGCCAATCATGTTCGTTGGTTGGAGGGACACGTGGTAGTAGATCTATGTGTTCGGAGGGACAACTCTCTGGAAGGATTACATTGAGATGAGTTGAGAACTCCCGAAGAGCTGGGAGCTAGAGTAAATCTAGACCATTGATCGAGAGAGCCACATGGAAGTAGATATGAAAGTACAGAAGGTAAACACTTCGGGAGCACTCATCGTTGGAGTGTGCAAGATCGCCAAAGCTCTAAACACCGAAGAATATCTCCACCATCCATTGCGAGGGACACGTGGCGGGGGATCTCGTACTCCAAAGGAGGGTCACTCTGGAGGAAATGGAGAGTGCATGTGTGAAAGTGGCCAGAGTCCCGAAGTGCCAGAGACCCAGAGGTCATCACAACCATCCATTGCAAAAAACGCATGGTAGGAGATCCAATGCTCCAGAATATTGATACTCCGAAGGGAAGTGGGGTTGGAGTGGTTAAAGCTGTTGGAGCCTAAAGCAGATTTGGGATGTTGACAGTTGAGGGCATGTGTCAGAATATCTGACACTCTGAAAGGTGGACACTCTAGGATATTTGGGGTGTAGTGTAATAGAAACCTCCGAAGCCTCGAGGCCTAAAGTATTGTTGAACGTTGATGAGAGGCAGGGCAGGTTGCAGCAGATCTGGAGGGCCGACACTTCAGAGGAAACCGAGTACGACATTGTTGAGGACTCGCGAAGGCCCGAAGATCGTAGTCAATATTGACCCACCATTGGAGGAGGATGTGTGGCACAAGATCCCATAGTTTGGGGATGTGGCACTTCGACAAATCTGCATCATCATGAATATAGAGAGAAAAATCGTCGAATTCCTAAAGGCATCCTAGCTGTTGATCAAGAAGGGGACACATGGAGGAAGGAGAAATCATTCGACGTTTTAACGTCAGGAAATATGAGAAGTTGTGTCATTTGGGTGACCAAAGGAAATCACTGAAGCCCGAAGAGGAGGAATCTGGGTCATCCATCCATTGGTGCTTGAGGACCATCGATTTAACACTTGACCGAATTCGTCGATTTAGTGACTTGAAAAATTTGTGGAAAAATGTTGTGGACAAATTGTTGAAGGGATAAGTGTCAAATTAGCACCTGGTCACAACCCTCAGTCACGTGAGAAGTTGGATAGAGAAAAGGGGCTAGGGGCTTAAAATTTATTCTTAAAATAAAAAGGGGCTTAGTGTGAGCCCACGGGTTTGTTCTTGGACCTGAACATGAAGAGTTAAGGACTTGTGTATAGGATTTGGGGGCTCAACAGGGCTCAAAGAGCTGATCCAGCTTCTGATTATGAATGATCCTAGACCAGGAGGTCGAGAGGACCTCGGGTGAGGGAGGGGGTATGCATCATATTGAAAAGTTCTTTCTCACATAATAGATGACATGCTCACAACCATCTTTCCCTTGTTGGAATAACACTCCAACAATGGAAACTTTTTATGTGGATCAGTAAAGGATATAATCCTTATTAAACTTAAGGAGACCAATTGATCAGGAATTTTAGAGAGAATGTTTCAAAGTTTCAAAATCGAGGTTTTCTTGGTCATCCCATTGGAACAAGATGTCTTAGAACAATAATCCTAAGGAGCCATGAGCTCAAGTTGTGTAATCAAGAACAAAGCATCATAATAAATTGGATTTTCCCTATAGGCTTTAGAGTTGGCACAAGGTATTGAAGAGGGAATTCTGCTAATGTCCTCAAATTTCAAAGGATCAATCGTGATTACATACTAGGAAATGATGAACACAATAATCATCAAGCAATTACACAGAAGATGCACTTAAGAGGGTTCAAGCAAATTTTGTATTTCCACAGCATTGAAAAATGGTACGAAGGTCTTCTAGTTTTTATGACTACTTCCTAGAATGAGAAATGAGGTCATTAAGATATTCCAAAATAATACGGGCAAGGTCATGGAAAATTTAATTCATGGCACATTGGAAGGTAGCTCTAGCATTTTTTAGACCAAAGGGCATGATGCGATAGGTAAATGTGCCCCACTATGTGGTAAACGTAGTTTTACATTGATCTCATATTGTATTTGGATATGGTTGTACCGTGAGAATCCATCGATAAAATAAAGGACTCCAAGCCCATGCACTTGTCGATAATGTGTTCAATAAATAGAGTCAAGAATTTGTCTTTGGGACAAACTTGGTTTAGACCATGGAAATCAATACAAACACAAATGATTCCTTGATTTCTATTCATAGGGATGTGGTTGGATACCCATGATATGTATGTGATTTGGAAAATGAAACCAACTTTGTGAATTTTTTTGATCTCATATTTAAAGGCCATAGTTTTGGATGAATAAAGGGGCCTTTGTGTCTACCTGAATGGGTATGCATCTGGGCATGTGTTGATACAATGTTCAACAATGGATGGATCTAGTTTGGGAATTTTAGAATTAGAATAGATGAAAATGTCATAAAACTCTTGGAAGAGAGATTTATATGTGACTACCTTTTTAAGAGAATAAGATATTCTGAAGAGAATGTCTTCCTGTATGCCTGGGGTTACTGGGATATCCAATTTGATAGCGAGAGAAATGTTGGCCATTTTCCCTCTTCAAAAGAATCTGGTCCCATGATCAAATATTTGAACTAATAAACATGTCCATGGGGTATGAAATATTTGGTTTCAATTTCACATACATATATTGATGGGTAGGTTGAAATACTTCATGTGGSAGGAAGAAACATCGATGATGCATTACATCCCATGGGTATTTGGGTGCCATCATCAACTCTAAARTKTCATCTAAATGGAAGATGTGGAGATGGGAGGTGAGTGGCTCTTGAGAGGCATGGTGTGGTGTGATTGAGTTTGTAGTACCRACAATGTTGCATGTGTGTAACATGCCATTGGGTGTTGAGGGGCCTACTGATGTTGAGACTGTGCTAATAGAGTGAGACTCTAACCATAAGGAACTTGCATTCCTACCTAGGTGTAGTGGGTAGGTGTTGATAACTAAGGTCAATGAATGACTTCCATGGAATAGCATCCTACTAGACATGTATTTGTGATACATGTTAGTGAATTCATTTGTATCATTAACTCTAGGTGGGGGGAGGATTTCCTATTGAGGATGCATTGGTGAGTGTGTCAGGGTGGGAGGTTGTACCCTCTCTTAATGGAGTGTTGGGATAATGATGGGGTTGGGTGGTATGATGCTTGTTTATTCTACCTAAGGGAGTGAGGCACAAATTTTCCTAAGCAACACCAGAAAATAGATCCGATACTCGGAAATTAGTGGGCATTGAAAGGTGTAATGGTCAAACTACTCGCAAAGACTGCAAGGGTGACTATTTCATGATCAAAATGACATGGAAACATAATAAATAGTGGTGGATCCAGGTTCATTTTCCCCTAGAGGATGTGGTACCTATTGAAGAGGGGTATTGGGTTGAGTTGAAATAGTTGATTGRTGAATTGTGGCCAACGTGGTCCAAAATTGAGCTAGATATAGACAATGGTGAGTGCAATGGCCATATGAAAAACATATGGCACAAGGATGGTTTATATGAAAATAAATGTTGCACACTTGGGTAGGTTCCTTTGAATAGTTTTGGGAGGCATTCTCAACATAGGGGTGGGTAGTAATGGTACTACTTTAGGGGGTTGAATAAGTTTCCTTAATTCTCGTAGCATAGGGAAAATGTTCATGACATGCATTTGGGTAGTTTCCTTAACCTGAAGGAAGCTACAACTCCCTGATTTTATGGCTCCAACCAGAAGGAGGCTACAACCCCCTAGGTTCTCCGACTATAACCAGAAGGTTGATACAACAACCTTTCCTTGCCTCATCTAATCGTCCTAAAATATAAGTGCCAAATGTAGATGTCTTTTCACTTTCACTGAATCAAATAACCTGTAGTTGTCACTGTCACAACCTATTACTGTCTATTCTATCACTAAATGCATGTCACAACTTGCACTATTCTTCTTCAAAAACTTTTTTGCAAATATGCAACCTGTCTATACTCTAACACATGGATATATGTGGCTTCCTTCACTACAACTCGTGATCTATCATAAATTTCTCCCAAATTATTTGTCATTGCTTCTATCACAACTCTATCACTTTCACTCTCTCTATATTAACTTTTTTACTGTCTCATCAACCTGTATCAACGATCTAAACTTGTGCCATGTCTTAGATCAAGTGTATACCAACATACATACTATCGCATGCATCAATAATGAATCAAAAGATACATCAACAACGAATAATGAAACATGAACTAAAGAATCAACCATGTACAACTTGTGCCATCAACCATATGCAGATATGTACCAAGTCATCAATGAAGCATCTCTAAAAACCTATGCATGTACCTCATGCATTCATCACCATAAAAAATAGATATCCCTCAACCAAGTACAAGTAGATCAAATATGTGAACTATAAGAATCATATCAGTACTATACCATACATAAGAGTGTTTCTCACTCAACCAATCATACCATATCCAAATACCAAACCAACCATACCACGTATGCATCAAGCATACACCATATCATGACAAGAAGTAACCATCAAAACAAGTATACAACCATACTAATACCTCTGAATCTGACCTGAATTGTAAGATGCTAACCTGTAGACTTCCTTTATACTTTTAGGGACCTGGTACCAACATATACTCAAACCTTCATTGTCTTTTCATAGATACACAACCTTATTTTCTACAGCTTGTAGATATCCACACTTTCCTTCACTGTAGCCCACATACATACATGGTCTTCTTACCCGCAACCCATAGATAACTCAGAAACTAGGGTTTGTTGCAACCCTCATACTTTCTCCTTTGACCTTCCTTTGCTACCTTGGAAAAATTTCGTCACAACCTTAGCAAAATATCACTAGTTCACAAGATAGATAATCAATGAATGCGTGTGTGAGTGTACTTGTAAATGACTCCTCGAGGTGTTTATATACTTGTGCTAGGTAAATCCTCTCATTAATTTAGGGCTTCCAGGGTTTTCTTGTTACAACAAATTTACCCCTTTGACCAAGACTTATGACAAACTAGGGGCTTCTTGTCCAATCTTCGGGGCATCCAACTTTATAAGACCATATCCCCCTAACTGTGAGGAACTACGTGGCATTCCACATATCACCATAAATGGTATGATGAGTACTATCCATCCATGAATGATTTACCTTAATTTACTTCATCATTCATGACCAAATTTCGTGATCAACTATGAGATCTTTATCCATACTTAGGGGTTTTCTTGCAAACTTCTTCAAAGCGTCTTCTTGTGAGGGATCTACCCCATAAGGGGGGAACACTTTGGATACTTCTCCAAATATACCTATCACATCGATCCAATATTCATTGACATCAATGACAACCAACTTTCCAACAATCTCCCCCTTTGGCATTGATGGAAACACTTAGGCATGGAAAGCCTGATGCTTATGCTCCCCCTGTGACCATCACTCCCCTTGAATGCATGACTCTATCTCTCCATGTCTTACTCTTTATTTCTCCCCATATGGCATCAATGGAAAAGGGTACTCCTCATTCAAGGCTGCTCCCCCTATCTACAAGCCTATGCTAACTCTACTTATTTTTCTCTTCATGGTGCTTCCTCATGTAATTATTTGATGTATATATGAAAAGCATTCAAAAGTTTCGTTATTTGAATTTATTCAAGATTTATGTTTCTCTCCCCCTGTCTAGTTAAGCTTGATGCTGATTGGATCACAATGGGGCATAAACTACTCCAAGTTTATGTCACAGATACTCAAAAGGTTTCATTGCAAGCGGTTTGGTCAAGATATCTACAATCTTCTCTTTTGTCCCGACATACTATAGCTTGATGTTCTTATCTGTAGCATGTTCCCATAAGAGGTGATACTTGATCAAAATGTGATTCGTCTTAGATTGCATCACTTGATTATTTGAAATACTGATGGTGTTGGTGTTGTCACAAAGTATTGAAAGGGGTTGATCATACTTTACTTGCATATCCTGTAAAGTCTGCTTCATCCAAAGAACCCGAGTACAACATGTCGATGATGCAATGTATTATGCCCTTATTGTGGACAAAGACATCGATGATTGTTTCTTGCTTAGCCATGATACCAGGAACTCACCCAAGTAGAAGGTTTCTCTACTTGTACTTCTTCTATCATCAATACAACCTACCCAATATGCATCTGTATAGGCCACAAGAGATAGGTCCTTTCCTTTTGGATACCATAATCCAAATTCTTTTGTGCCTTTGAGATATCTGAATATCCTCTTCACTACCAAGACATGTGATTCATTTGGTGTGTACTGAAACTTTGCAACCTTTCCAAATTCCTACATTATGTCCGATATAGAAGATATCATATAAATTAAGCTACCAATCATCGATCTATATCTTCTTTGATCTGTGTTCTTGGAATCATCATCCTTACTTGACTCACAACTTGTCTGCATAGGAGTGTTGACTAGTTTGTATTCTATCATTCCAAACTTCTTCAACATTTCTCTAATATACTTTTTCTGAGAGATGAATATACCTTTGTTTCTCTGACATATCTATAGTCCCAAAAATAAGGTTAATTCACTGAGCAAAGACATCTCAAATTCGTGTTACATGTCTTTGGAAAACTTCTGACTCATCCTGTCATCGTCACTTCCGAACATAATATCATCTACATAGAATTCAATGATCAATATGCTGTCTCAATCCACCTTTATGTCGATATTATTGTCTGCATTTCCCTTCCTAGATCCTCATTGTTGTAGATACATGTCCAGTCTAGAGTACCATGCTCTGGGGGCTTGTTTGAGACCATATAAGACTTCTTCAACCTACAAACATAATTTTTCTTCTCTAACAACTGAAATCCTTCTAGATGCTCACTGTAGACTTCTTCTTCTAGATATCCATTTAGGAATGCTGATTTTACGTCCATCTAATAAACTTTAATATTTTTGGAGCATGCATAAGCTAGTATTAGTATGATTTCTTCCATCTTGGCAACTGGGGAAAACATCTCTTCAAAATATATACCTTCAACTTGAGAGTAACCTTTTCATACCAATCTTTGTTTATTCTTGGTAACCTATCCATCCTCGTTCAATTTGTTCATGAAGACCCACTTTGTACCATTGACATTCTTGTTATTTGGTATTGGAACCAGTTCCAAAGTGTCATTCTTTTCTATCTAGTCTAACTCTTTATCCATGGCTTTGATCCATAATTCATCCTTATTGACTTCTTCAAAATTGCTCAGCTCAATAGTAGATAGTAGTTCTAGATGTTGTTGTTCTAGTGAGTGAATTCTTATTCTGGTTTTAACCCCTGCATATTTATTCCCAATGATCTGATCTGATGGATGATTCTTTAGTACTCGTATACTAGGTGTATTTGGAGGTGCTTGAAGTTCTTGTTTCTCATCATCTTTCTCTGCTCCTGACTATTCTTGTTCATCTTCTTCTTCTGCTTCTTTTTCCTTCAATTCCTCTTATTCGCATACCTATTCCTTTGGTTCTTTGCTTCCTTCCTTCTTCTTTCGACCATTAGACTCATCAATTGTCACATTGATGCTTTCCACTATTTTTTTGAGCCTTAGGTTAAATCATTTGTATGCTTTCCTTTTGCTTGAGTATCCAACCAGTATTCCTTTGTCAACTCGAGAGTCAAACTTTCCCATTCTAACATCTTATCTTTTGATGTAGCATTTGATTCCAAAAAAGATGAATCTCTTTACATTCATTGATCTTCCTTTCCATAGCTCATAGGGAGTC
>JASDQU010208752.1:25335-53458 GCA_032191745.1 Picea mariana | reverse complement strand
AAACCCAGCAAAAACTTCCTTATCATAAATTGTCAATACAATGTTCAAGAGATAACTCAAACCAATACAGATAGTCCTCTCCAGAAGATGCGCCACTCTTCTCCCTCTCTCCAACTGGTCATTGCAGCTTGCCTCATAAGAGAATGAGCAAGTGTGTGTGTGATAAAGTGAGGCGCTAGCCTCCCTATATATACAAGACTGGCACGTGTGAAAGGGTTTCACTGGCAGGGCCAACCTCTAACTCTGGGTGGGTAAACCCACCTTTAATTTAATTCTGGGTCTCAATAATAACAGCTGGGGCCGACTTCTTATTCTGCCTATTACAATTGTTCGATGACCAATCCGCAAAAGGGGATTTGGTCCTAATACAATTACCGACATGATTAATCCACAATGGGGATTAATCCTATGAATAAAATAGCAATAATAATAAGAATACTCTTTGCAGTTACATTATTTTAACATCTGCCTTCTTAGCTTCATGGTATTAGACATTAGATCTTATCTAGCATAACATAGTTTCTATTTGCTTCATGCTTTTATATTATATAAGTATAGCCTTTGCACTCCCACTTTGTATACCACATTGTTGTACTTAGCAGTCCCTTTGACTTATTTATGGTCAGTAATTGGACATTAACAAAATTATCTCATCTTATCTTATTTCCACATATATCGTTAAGTATAAGATAAATCCATTTGAGGGTATTTCCCTTGAAAAAAAATTGGGAGGTGGTTTGCAATGCTTTTGAAGGTGTTGTCATGAATTGAATTTTGTTAGAACTGAGGACTTGCCTTTAGGGATATTTGTTTTTATTTTGTGAGAGGAGACAATGAGAAAATGATTTTCATAATAAAAATGAAATTCCAAGGAACGTATATCAAGAAATTTCCCAAACTTGCTAATCCATTTAAAGGGACTTCAAGACTAGGGCCATAAATCCTTTGAATTTACATATCAAATCTTTCCTTGCAAGATCAATTGATGGCTCTAGAGGAATATTTTCTCAAAATCTTCAAGGGGGGAGGAGATCGACTTTGGCCTTAGAAGCATAGCTTGTGAATCCAGTTTATCCTAATCTAGCTAGGAAGAAGCTTAATGACCACTTATGATGGATTGAGTAGAGGCTTGATGAACCCCCCTGCTATAATTTCTAGCACAATGTCTCTTGGAATCATTGCAAGCACAAACACTATGGTTGTACAATACCAAGGGGACATATTCATGAAAGGCCATATAATGTGCCTCACCTAGGGGGGTTTGAACCATACCAACTGTCTGTGTATATATAATCCTATTATTTTGCATATAATATCCTTCCAAGAAAACCTAGCAAAGAACCCCAAAGGATGTTTCCCCACATTAGTTGATGGCATTCTAGTAAACTCGTTAGCGTAGACTAGTGCACCTCACCTTGGAGGGTTTTAATCAAACCAACTATGTGTGTATATATAATCCTATTATTTTGTATATAATATCCTCTTTATATATATATATATATATATATATATATATATATATATAGAGAGAGAGAGAGAGAGAGAGAGAGATGGTTGAAACCCCCCTAGGCGAGGTGCACTGGTCTATGCTGACAGGTTTACTAGTGATGCCATCAACGAATGTGGGGAAACATCCTTTGATGTTCTCTACTAGGTTTTCTTCATATGAATATATATGTGTGTGTGTGCGCGCGCTCGAAACTACCATCCCTGCTATAGCACTAGGGACAACCTTTTCATTGGTAATGAATAAGAAGCAACTTAGAATTTCACAATGGAATTCTCTAGATTACTTTTTTGTGAACCTGATAAGTAAGGGGCACTAAGCCATGGGGGCACTACTCTTTGTGCAAGAAAAAAGAAAGGTTCCGTTTCAAAGTAAAAGAGAGCATCGACCGGAGTTTCGTATCTTCCCTTCATCCGTTTAACTAATTCATTGTGTATATATTTTCCATGAAAAACCTCATAGGAAACCACAAGAGATGTTTTCCCACATTCGTAGATGGCACCCCTACGAAACCCATTGAAGTAGACTAGTGCACTTCACCAAAGGGGATTTGAATCAAACACTTGTCGGCATGGAAGTAGTAGGATGCAACATTGACGACAATCTATGATTTATCATACAAACCTATCAACATTGATTATGGTGCCTAACCCAGTAGGGACATCAAGTGAGGCATGCAACATAGGTAGCCAGTTCTAAGAATCAAACCCTAAGACCTCCCACATGAGGTCCAAAGTGCTAAACCTCTCAAGCTACTCCACCAAGCTATATATATATATATATATATATATATATATATATATATATATATATATATGAAAATCTCATGGAGAAACTCTTGAGCACTTTACAGATGGTACCCAATGGGAAACCCATCAATGTTGATTACGACGCTTGACCTTGACCTTGCAGGGACATTGAGTGAAGCATGCAACAAAGGGAGTTGGCTTGGAGAAATAACCTCGAGACCCCTTGCTTGAAGATCAAAGCACTCAACCACTCGAGCTAGCCCACAAGGCTAACTATATATATTATTTTGTTTTTATTTTTATTTTTTCAAAGAAAACTTTGTGGGATCCTCCCCTCTTTTCTGAAATTCTTGGATTAAGGAAAGCTCAACTGCCAACCACAACAACTAGTAGTAACCCCAAGTGACTCGATCATATTTGACCTTGTAATTTATGGCCTTACCATCAACAATATTTATTAACCTATTAAACTAATCATTAGGATCATAGATATAGATAGTTTAATTTTTCCCATTATATTCATAAAGAAAAGAAGGAAAAAAAACAAATACTTACACATCAAAATGAAGTCCAAACAGTAAAACATGTATCATTGCACTTGGGAGCACAATAATCTGAACGAAAGGAGTATACTTCCCTACTTGATGTGACTGGTTATTTCCAACTTCACCAATGAAACTCAATGGCATTTAGCCATAATATTGATCCAGCCCAAGATCGATCATCAATTTTGCATCACAACCTTGATTGTTGTTGGAGAGTCTCATGAAAAGACCAAAAAATTAAGCTTAAAAATAACCAGAGCAACGATGCTATAAAGACACCATTGAAAGTCAACCTATGCAAACAGCAACCAACATCGCTACCAAACAATTTTTTTAATTCGCACTTCCCCCTCCTTACCTCAGACTTTGAGTCTTGGAGATAGGTGGAGAGGAGGGGCAGATTACCACTAGCTTACCAGTGTGAGAAAGGAAAAAATCTCCACACTCACGTCGTGGCAGGATTCGCCTCTAGTGCTTGATGAAGAGGTTGAAGACACCACCTTAAAACTCAGAATGCTCGTCTAAAGTGATCGACATAGAAACCAGGTTGCCGAATTCATCATTGCGAACCATCTTTTGGTTCCCTTTGGATGGTTATAGGAACATGGCCTCATATTCTGATTTATCCACTGCGGGAAATGATTTTACCTCCACCATTAACTGATAAAGTTCCCCATCAAATCCACCTTAGGGCAGTCAATTTCGAGTTCAATCACTTCAATCTGCTTATGCACGGGAGCCTCGTCATTCTTCTCCATCGATCTGCCCCCATAGCTCTTCCTCATTTCCTAACCTTAGGGCAGTCAATTTCGAGTTCAATCACTTCAATCTGCTTATGCATGGGAGCCTCGTCATTCTTCTCCATCGATCTGCCCCTATAGCTCTTCCTCATTTCCTATAGCTCTTTTCATGTGAGTCCACTTCTCCCTGAACCCGATTCTTTTCTCCTTCCTTTGAGACCTCCTCAACTATTCCTTGCTTTTGTTCTTCATTTCTCACAGAAGGGAATCTCGAACCTTCTTCCACTTTCTTTGCATACTTTCCTTCCTTGGGTAGTCCTGAAGTAAATTCTCGTGAGTGAGACTATATGTCCATTGAAATATAATATTTTCATAATCTATGCTTTACAACCTCTCTCTATTCTTTGATGATGATCTCTACAGGAAAATATCCTTGTGTAGACATTTGAAGCAAAACCTTGATCATGATCTCTACAGGAAAACCTCCATATGTAGACATTTGAAGCAAAACCCTGATCATGCTCTCTTCAGTAAAACCTCCATGTGTAGACATCTTAAGCAAAACCCTGATCACGCAAGTTACAATTTTATAGGATGGGCATTGAAAAATGTCCAGACTGTCTACATGCTACTAATTGGATCTAGTCTAAACAGTTTAGAAGAGGAATGAAGAGGAATACTATCCTTCCCACTCAAAATCAATATCAATTTCAATTTGGACAGATTAAAGTGACTACATAGCTTAAGATGATTGAAAATAAATATATATATGAAATATGTAATTTAAACTATATTTTATATTATAAAATACATAAATTTTTAATTATATAAAAATATATATATATAATATTTTAACTTAAAATTATTATAGATATATAATATTTAAATTTTAAATTAAAAATATATAATTTTATTTAAATTTTGAATTAAAAATATATAATTTTAATCATATTAGAGTTTATATATAATGTTTTAAACTTAAAATTTTAATACATGATTTACAAATTAATTTTTTTTTATATATTCAATAAGCTTATAGTATATAATAAGTGCAGCTAAATTGCTTATACTACCCTTTAAGTGGGATATGTATATGTTTGGATGATCTACTAAAATTGTGGGATATGTATATGTTTGGATGGCGTACTAAAATTGAAAAAAGTAAAAGCTGTGTGGATTGCATAAAGGACAAATAGATTATATAATCTTCACATTAAAACTGACAGATTTGTAATTTTGGATAAGTTCATTTTACATTAAAATTTAGACAAAAAAATCTGTCCCATTACAAGTTGTACAAGCATCTCACTTTTCTCCTCTTGCAAAAAATAGGAATACCTACACATATTCATGAATGTAGAAGAAATACATTTATAAACTCATTAAATTCTTGTACAAAATAGGAATGGTGTTATTTAACTGTTCTACTAAATGTTTTTTTTTATCGAAATTCGGCGACAAATCTATTTGAAATAGTTATTTTTTGTTGTTTAAAATCCATTTCTGAATGTAGAAATGGATTCAATATGCTGAAAATTTTCTGGAGCATTCTGATTATACAGAAATAATCATTTAAATCCGTGGATCTAATAATTTCTTACAGGATTTCGAGCAAATGTCCCTGTAAAAAATCGCCTAAAAAAATTCATTTAGTAAAACGTTTAGACTACAGCATCCAACAAAAAAATTCATTTAATAAAACGTTTAGAGTACAGCAATAAGAATACTTACACATATCCATGAGTTTAAAAGAAATGCATTCATAAACTCATCAAATTGTAACAGAAATTATCACCATATACTTTGTAGGTCATGATATTGTAATGAAAGTAGTTCAATTATCACCATATACTTTGTAGGTCATGATATTGTAATGAAAGTAGTTCATACACAATTCAGAACTGTTTATTTTGTTTGGCTGATAGGAGGACTGTGGAAAACTTTGTCACTGAATAATAAAAATGTTTTGCAACTTACTGTGAAAAGCCTTGCCAATGAATAATAAAAATGTTTTGCAAATAATGATTAAATTTATATAAAAGCAAATAATGATTAAATTTATATAAAAGCAAAATCAAATAGCATTATATTATATGCATCTTGCTTTCATTCCAATCAAACTAATATAAACACAATCTAGCAATTGCTTAGGGAAATTAAATACTGATTGGGCTCTATTTCTAAAGAAAACCACTTATAAACCCAATCTCTCAATTGGCTAGGGAATTTGGAGGTGTACCTGCTACCTGACATCCATAGAAATGGAAATCACTGCATCATCAATTCTTCCAATTACATCAGATCTTCGAACAATTCTTTTCCCAGCTGACCCTCTCTCATTCCAAACTCGGCCCTCAAAATAATGTTGGGCGGTCAGTTTATCAATATATTTGGTTCGCTCAATTTCACAACGCTCCCCCCAACCTCTTGAACTTTCTATAATCTCGCCCCATACATCTACCAATCCTTTGGTATATTTAGACATGATGTCAACATATGCATACCTGTAGAGGTTTAAAAAAAACAAAAATCTGCACTGATAAAAATATGATAAATTTTCTATTAAATTTTGAATAATCAATAATTATATTAATATGAGTTATCATTCTTTTATGTTGCTATTTTATTAGAAATGCATCATATTGAAATTATATGAAAGGATCTGTTTTTTTTTCTGTTCTTTAAAAAAAAATATATATATATCGAGATTATATAAAAGTATCAGTCCTCATAATCTCATAATCAGTGTGGAATAATATTTTTTTTTTTATAATAATAGAAACTGTTTGAAAGAAATTATAATTTTTTCACAACCAATCAATCACATTAGGTTACTCAGAAACTCCACCTTCTCTTTACTCCCAATCCATTACATTAGGTTACTCAGAAACTCCACTTCCTCTTTACTCCCAAATAAATTTACCTAAACCATTGCCTTTCTACACAAACTACCCTGAAAATTATTTTCACTGTGATAATAATTATCTTTACCCCTTTTCCCCTGAAAATTATTTCTACCATGATATTGTTGATATTCATATTGTTGGGCAGTGGAAGCAAAACATAGCATATAAATCAGAGCATAAACAAGCTAGATTAAACATGCATCAAACCAAGAACAACAAACACACAATTGATATAGTGATCTATGTGGAAACCCAAATCGGGCAAAAACCACGGGCAATGATTATCGGTCTTCTTTATTCAAGGGAGAATTAGAGTAGCCAACCCAGGCATACAACCATCCTCTCCTCACACAATGTACTCAGTTATCTACCTCTATGGGTATGCTCATATTTATAACATCTCGGTTACACAGACTGATCATGAATAGATAACATAGTTACATGAACAATTCATAAGTAGATTGCATGCATGCGCATGTGCATGCGTACGTGCATGTGCATGTGCATATGCATGCGCATCTACATGTGACCACATAGGAAAATTCGTTGGCATGTTTCCAACAATCTCCACCTTGACAACAATTTACCTGATATATCATGCCCTTAATTAATTCATCCATCACCTTCTCTGCAAGAGAAGCCAAACATCATCACAGCTTCGCAACTTCTCTAACAATACCGTTACATGAACATGCATGCACGATTCACTCCAGCATGAACCATTCTGTCTCCATTAGTAGCCTGTCTAATAGACCGATACACTTGTCCAAATCTCATGAATCATTAACCACAGACCAAATCACTGCAACCACTGTAGGTGATACTTGTGCTTCTATGTTTGAAGCACCCATTTCCATGCTCCTGACCTGGTTTTGCCACATGTCTACTGACAACACCAACTGCATGTGAAATGATGACCATTTCTCCATCGCAATCATCAAACTTCCTACTAGCATATAATACTCGAGACATATAACCCTTTTCTTCTTCATCAATTAGGACATAAACCTGAAGAGAATTTACAATGGAAAGCCAAAGAGATTTTACCAATTTCACATTATTCATACTGAATTTCCAGAGTATCTTCACCACATACTTCTGTTGTGATAACCAAGCTTACCATATTTCCTGTCTCTGTGTATTTCTAGGCCCAAGATTTATTTTGCTGCTCCTAGATCCTTCATAGCAAACGTCCTAACCAACTGAGCCAACCTGTTGATCTCAACCATGCATGTGCTTGCAACAAGAATAACATATAACACTAAGATAATGAATATACCATAAACACAACGGTTATACTCACTTCTTGCAAAATTTGGCTCACCATGAAGAAATCAAACATCTTGTACCATTTTCCTAGCATGCTTCAGGCCATACAATGATTTTTGAGTTTGCAAACAAATCTCCTGTTGCGATTCTAAACTAACCATTCTGGTTGTTCCATATACATCCCCTTATAAAAGGAGATTCATCAAACACTGCTCCACCTCGAACTTTGCATTCGAACAACTTTGACCAAATCCGACCAAATCGACCAAGTAAGCCTTCACTGCTTACCTCCAGGCTCATTTACAATGGAGTTCATCAAGCCTTTTATAGGCTTCATTACATGCAAATCCATGGACACAATACCACGAGATACCCAAAACACATGGACCCGAAAAACCACCTGCTTTGACCTAAAAAACAGATTTGACATACATGCATGCCCCACATATTCAATCTCCCTAAATCTACATCTAGAATTTTCATAGGTGACTTGATAAACCAGGGGTATGCATGCCTATCTAGGTCTTACAGAGATGCCCATTTACATAAAATCAATAATTTATGCAACTCCAAAGTAAATACAATTTTTTATTTTTTTATTTTTTATTTTTATTATTTCACGGTGACTCAACCATCACCGTCATGCACCTTCTATGCGAACACAAGCGGAGAGACACAACAGACAGACAAAACTTCATCAACCATACATGTAGCTGAATTTGCTTCTATTGTGGAGTCCTTTTTGGATGCTTGTTGTCTTTTCCAACAATCCTTCTTGAGATGCCTAGATTTGCCACAAAACCAACATTTTGCCTTACCCTTATTGTCTTTTGACTTAGACGTGGTTGTACCTTTATGATCTTTCCCTCCTTCTGTAGATCGACCTCTGACCACCATTGCTTCTTTTGTTGAGGTTTCCTTACTGAATCTTCTCCTCATTTCCTTACATAACAGAGCTCCTACAACAATGTCATAATCAATGGCTCTATTGTGTTAAACCACACAGTTGTGACCAGATGATCCCAAGACTCGGGCAACGAACACAATAACGTAACCGCCTTGTCCTCATCTTCGAACTTTACTTCCATAACAGTTAATTGAGAAATCAGAGTATTGAAGACATTCAAGTGATCAATAATTTTCATATCTTCTTTCATCCACAAGCTGTACAACTGCCTCTTCAGGAAGATTCTTTTTTACAAGTTCTTTGTCATATACAGACTCTCCAGTTTGGTCCACAAACTCGTTGTTGTCTCCTCTTCAGTGATGTTAAACAATACCTCATCTTCCAGGCACAAACACATAGTACTGAGGGCTCTTGCATCTAGATCCTCCTAGTCCTCGTTTGTCATGCTTGATGGTTTCTTTGTCTTTCCAGCCAACGCCTTTTGCAATCCTTGTTGCACAAGCAGATCCCGCATCTTGAGTTTTTATAGTGCAAAGCTATTTTTATCGCTGAATTTCTCCACCTCAAACTTGGAACTCTGTACTCTCGCCATTAACACAAGAAAGACTCCAAAACCACTGCTTATAAAACCAAACCTTTATATAGAAAAAATAACCTTATATTTCAAAATTGAACCCAAAACTAATAATAAAAAAGTTAAAAAAAAATAAAAAAATAAAAATTATTATACCTTGATAAAACCTTTTTTTCCCAAATCCATTAACGTCTTAAAAAAATAATATTCATATCTTCCCCATAAAAAATGGTATATGGCATCCCCTTATAAATATCCACTCACTCCTTTAAGAGTGGTTTGAATATATCCTCCACCTCACGACCATGTTACATATCATATGAATAAGACAAAACACCTTCACCTTTAATTTTTTATATCTCCCATTAAAACACACCTCCACCTTTTAAACATCCACTATTCTCCACCTTTACATGACCTCATCCACCTTTATAAAATATTATAAAGTCGATCCTTCAAAAAGTTTATGCTAAGTCGAAAAACCATGCGAATTTTGAATTTTGAAGATCGATGCTCTCATAAGGGTGGACAGGGGACGCTAGCGCTCCTTCAATGTGGATGGGGGAGCGCTAGTTTGAACTATCAATGTTTCTTGAGTGTGGATGGGGGAGTGTCGATGTGTCGACGCTCGGTGGTGTAGAAATCGGGCGTGTCGAGTTTGCAAAAATCATGATTTCGTAAGTGTGAGAGTGTTGACGCGCTTCTAATACTGTTTAGGGAGTGCTGATGACCTGAGACACTCAGTCACGTCTTTTTTGCTCTCTAAAGACTTGCATGTAATTCGCTTTGGCTTACCTGTGACACCTACTCAATTCACCTTGGCTCTGATACCACTTGTTGGGTAGCATAAGCAAAACAAAGCATATAAACCAGAGCATAAACGAGCTAGATTAAACATGCATCAAACCAAGAACATCAAACACACAATTGACATAGTGATCTATGTAGAAACCCAAATCAGGAAAAACCACGGGCAATGATTATCAGTCTTCTTCTATTCAAGGGAGAATTACAGTGATTAACCCAGACATACAACCATCCTCTCCTCACACAATGTACTTATCTACCTCTATGGGTATGCTTGTATATATAACATCTATCTCTCAGTTACACAGATTGATCATGAATATATAACATAGTTACACAAACAATTCATAAGTAGATTGCATGCACACGCATGTGCATGCGTACATGCATGTGCAAGTGCATTTGCATGTGACCGCATAGGAAAACTCATTGGTATGTTTCCAACACATACTCTCACCTTGAGCCTCTCCATATTAAAGGCAGGCGCAACGATTCAACGCTAGTGAGACCATTGTTCACCATTAACAATGAACACGCCTTTCCCCAACATAACTGAAACCATTTTCTGGACCAGAGGAGACCTTCCACAATCATTCAAGTGCTTGGAAGATAGAAGCTGCCAGATCAATTATGCATCGGTAAGAACAATTTTTGGTTCGGTCCTGCATCGGTAAGAACAATTCTTGGTTCATGACCAAACCAGAGCACAAACTTCTCTCCTGCACAAAGTTATTGAATTTCAAATCCTATAATTAGAACAAACAAATAATCCATGACCAACATCCCATAGAAATTAGTTGTGAAGACCGTATCTTCTAGACCATTCAACCAAATATGGGAAAGCTCTCTTTCTGAATTGTGATCTACGGAGGCCATGTCTGTGCGCAGCTCTTGCTGCATCATGTTCGCAATATCCAATGGATTGTCGAGCATAAATCGTGGGGCATGACATGACCTTTGAAACCCTCCTTTTTAAGCGCTCCATGGACAGTCCATGACGTTCATAAGTATTTGAAGAAGAAACATAGCAAAAAGGGAATATTCTAGCGAAAAATAGTGTGAATAACAGACCATTGATACCGGCTCCCGACACATCCACGAGGAAATGGAAATAGGGAAAAATAAGTCCTCGCCTATGAACACAAAATAATGATGAGTAGGCGAACGTTTGTACCAGGAGTTCAATTAATTTTCTCCCGAATAATGGGGGAGTGGGGGAGTCGGCTAAGTCAGGAGCAATCTTCCCTCCTGAGTTTTTTTTTTTTTTAGGGTCCTCCTGAGGTGTGATTTTAAATTTCTGGCTAATCCAAAATTTTGGTCATTTTTTTGAGCATATGGGTTGGTTTAAAATGGGGCAAAATCTTTAGGGTAAGGTTCTGAAATGCATGGAACTTTGATCCATACAAAACTCAGGCTACTCTTGAAAATCTGGCCAAATTCAGACTCATTTTTTTCCCCTGAAAAGCTCATTTGTTTGCTCCCTAATTAGCCAACTCTAATAATGGGCATCTATGGATCCCTATGTTTTAACCAAATTGTTATTGGATCCTTATGTTTTAACCAAATTGTTATTCGTGGATACCAATTTAACACAAGTGAAGGCACAATACAGTCACTAACACTGTAGTGTGTGATGTTACCAATAGATATTTTCACCTACATTGATGTTAGATATTAATGAAGAAATTCCTAAAATAGAATCAGTTGTAGTTGACTCCACGTTTTCCTCTACGTGTTGTTATCAGATCCATAATAATAGGAATTTGTTGCTTGTGTGACAATCCTATAAATGTAAGTGTTCTATTCTTGATTAATACATGAATTAACGTGAGTTCTATCTCACTTTCTGATTTGGTATCAGAGCGCAGGTTTGGCATTGTGAAGGAGAGCCCGAGGGGTGTAATTGTTGAGGGAACCGTTTCGTGAGTTGATCAATTGCTGAGAGCATCGGATTGCTGAGGGAAATCATTTGCTGAGGAGGCGGTGAGTTTTCCCTAGAGATCGCAGCTGTTGTGTGCGTGAAGAAGAGAGAGTTGTTTGCTGTGGTGGAAACCCCGAGGTGAAGACACTGTGCTGTGAAGAGCAGAGCCGTGGGAAAGCTGTCTGTTGTGGAGGAAACCCCGAGAAGTAGGAGCCAAAAGTTGCCTGTGGCAACACTGTAAAGAAATAGGTGGAGTCGTGTGACTTTGAGGTGGACTTGTGAACTGTACACTGTGAAGAGGGAGTGAGCACTATTGAATTGTGCAAAAAGGGACTGCTCAAATGGTCGCCTGAATACCTATGTGTCGTGGGATCGGAAAAGTGAAGAATTGGATTGTGGAAGATCGCAGAAAGGAGATTGTAGAAAGGAGATCGTAGAAGAATTGGATTTCGCCCAATTTAAAGGAAGTCACTGCCTACTGTCTGAATTAAATCACTGAGGTGAAAGTAATTAAGTCTCTGCCTAAATTGAATTAAATCGTTGAAAGTAAAATTCGTTTAAAGAGGTATTTCCAGGTATTTTTTGAGTTGTTCAAAGATTTTCTGTAGAAATGTCAAATTCATTTACAAATAATTATCTGAATGAAGTATCCAAGTTGGATGGCGATAATTACATTGACTGGAAATTCAAGATATTGACAATTTTTGAAGCATGGAATGTGTGGAGTGTGGTAAATGGAGATGAAGCCAAACCCACAGGTGTTGCTGGTACAAATTGGGAGAAACAAGAAACAAAGGCTAAAGTGTTGTTGCGGATGTCTGTCAAGGACAGTATAATTCCACACATTAGAGACTGTAAAATGTCCAAGGAGACCTTAGAGATATTGAAAGGTTTGTATGAAACTACAAACTCAAATAGAATTATGTTTTTGAAGACTAAGTTACTGTCCATAAAAATGGAAGCAAATGAGAATATTGCTACCTATGTTTCTCGAATTAAAGATTTATGTGACCAGTTAAGTGCAATTGGTGAGAAAGTTTCACATTCTGACATGGTAACTATTACATTAAAAGGGTTAATCAAAGATTATCATGTCTTTATTTCAAGTCTAGGAGGTAGAGCACAACCACCTACGTTTTCTAAATTGACAGGGATTCTTCTACAAGAAGAAGAAAGAATGAAGGTGTTTGAGATGGACTCTCATACTTCAGAATTGGCGTTAGTAGCCAAAGGGAAACAACCATACAGGGGCAAGCCATGGGATAGAAACAAAACAAGCAAGTTTCAACCAAGGAATAGAGGTATGACTCAATCAAAATTTGATGCACATGATAAGAAAAATGATGATTGTTTTTATTGTGGGAAACCTGGTCATCATGCTAAAGGTTGTTATAAAAGGAATGCTAATGAATCCAAACTGAAGTTCATAAAACATAATGGAAATTATGTGAAAAGTGACACCTCTATCAATGATGGTTTTAGGAATCTAAAGTTGTTTATTTCCAAAGCTGCATTGTCTGCATAAACTGATGATGAAAGTGCATGGTTCATAGATTCAGGAGCCTCAACTCATATGTCTTGTAACAAAGAATGGTTTGATGAATATCATGAGAGCACAGATGAAACACACATATATTTAGGAGATATCAGATCTCATAAGATTCAGGGTTATGGAGTAATATGTGTGAATTTACCTAATGGGCAAATGAAACAGATTCACAATGTGTTGTATGTTCTAGGCATAAAAAAGAACTTGATATCTGTTTCCACAATAACTGATCAAAATTTGAATGTAGAATTTATGCAGTCTCAATGTTTTGTGAAGGATATTTAGAATCATTATAAAGTCATAGCCACATGAACAAGAATTGGAGGTCTGTATAAGCTTGATGTAACAAGGGGCACTCATCAAGCATTGACATCTACAACAATGTCAACAGAAGAATTATGGCATCGCAGGTATGGACATCTTAATCAAAATGACTTATTTCAACTACAGAAGAAATTGATGGTTGAAGGACTTCCTATTTTGAAAAATGAGCATATAGAATGTGAAGGTTGTGCACTAGGTAAGCAACATAGGGAAGAGTTTCCAGTGCATAAAGAGAAGACACAAAGGGAGATAATTGAATTAATACATACTGATGTCTGTGGTCCCATGCAAACCATGTTACTTGGAGGTGCAAGGTATTTTCTTATATTTGTTGATGACACATCTAGATTTACTTGGGCTTATTTTATAAGGAAAAAGAGTGATGTATTTGAATATTTTAAGGAGTTTAAAACTATGGTGGAAAAGCAAACATGCAAATACATTAAGATTCTCAGATCTGATCAAGGTGGAGAATACAACTCAAGAGCTTTTAATAGCTACTGCAAGAGCAATGGGATCATTCAACAATTCGCAGTGTCGTATACACCACAACAGAATGGTGTGCTGAAAGAAAGAACATGACATTAGTGGAATGTGCTCGAAGCATGTTGAAAGGTAAAAACATTTCTAATGGTTTTTGGGCGGAAGCCATTAATACTGTTGTTTATTTAAAAAATAGAAGTCCAACTAAGATTTTAGATCTGAAAACGCCTTTTGAAGTCTTTTATGGCTATAAACCTAAAGTTGGTCATTTAAGAATATTTGGTTCCAAGGCATTTGCTCATATTCCAAAAGATGAGAGAAGGAAACTTGATGCAAAATCTGTTAAGTGTGTATTCCTTGGTTATTGTGATGATCATAAGGCATACAAGTTGTTTGATCTTAGTGCACATAAGTTGATTGCAAGCAGAGATGTGATTTTTCATGAGAATACAGATGATGAGATAAGTAAAAATGATGTTTGGTATACTCCTTATGACAATGATGCTCATGTAAAAGTTGAGATAGATGATGAACAAGAACATGTACAAGAGCAGGAACATGTACAGGAACAAAGTGGAAGCAGCATGGATACTACAAATACTCTTGAGTCACCTAGAAGGGATCTTACGCCACAGAGCAGAAGAAATGAAAGTGGTGGAACTCAAAGGAAGTCATCATGAACAATTCAGGTACCTTCTAGGTATAAAGATTATGCATTGATGACACAAGTTATGAATGTTGTAGAACCTGTTACTTATGAACAAGCCAAAGAACATAAGGAATGGAAAAATGCAATGAATGAAGGATATGAATCAATAATGAAGAATGAAATGTGGGAATTAACTGAACTGTCCGAAAACAAAGTTCCCATAGGATGTAAATGGATGTATAAAACCAAATTTAATGCAAATGGAAGTGTTGACAAATACAAGGCTAAATTAGTTGCAAAAGGGTATTCACAAAAGGAAGGAATTGATTATGAGGACACTTTTGTACCTGTAGCTAAGTTAAATACAATTAGTGTCATGATTGCATTAGCTACACAACACAATTGGAAAATACATCAGTTAGATGTTAAATCTGCATTTCTAGATGGTGATTTAAAAGAAGAAGTTTATTTGGTTCAACCTGAAGGATTTATAAAGAAAGGACAAAAGGATCTTGTGTGTAAGCTAAATAAAGCTTTATATGGTTTGAAACAAGCACCTAGATCTTGGTATATTAAGATTGATTCATTCTTTGCACATAAAGGTTTTGTGAAAAGCAAAAATGATCCTAATTTGTATGTCAAAAAGGATGAAAATGGGAATGTTGCTTTGGTATCTTTATATGTTGATGATTTGATTATAACAATCAATGCTTCTCACTTGATTGAAGATATTAAAATTCAGTTATCACAGATGTTTGAAATGAAGGATCTTGGTGAAATACATTATTGTTTAGGTCTTGAAATATGGAGAGAAGGTGGTAAAATAATGGTCACTCAAAGTAAATACACAAGGGAAATACTGGAAAGATTCAATATGAATGAATGCAAGGCAGTGTCAACACCTTTAGAACAGAGTGCTAAGTTATCTAGTGTTGATGAAACTAAAGAGGCACATGGTACTCTGTATCACCAGTTGGTGGGAAGTTTGAACTATCTTACTACTACCATACCATACATAGCATATTCAGTCAACATCCTTAGTCAGTTCATGGCTAAGCCACTTGAAAGCCATTGGGTAGCTGCAAAGAAGGTCCTTCGATATCTAAAAGGAACTATTAATTTTGGTATTATGTATACTGATAATTGTGATGTTGAGTTGGTAGGTTACTCTGATTCATATTGGGTCGGAAATCCTGATGACAGGAAATCAAATTCTGGATATGCATTCAACATTGGTACATGGGTCGTGTCATGGAGTAGTAAGAAACAACCAACTGTTTCTTTATCATCAACAAAAGCTGAGTACACAGCTCTATGCAATGCTACTTGTGAAGTTGTTTGCTTAAGGAGAATTCTTGAAGATGCCGGGAACAAACAATGAAGCCAACTATTATAAAATGTGACAATCAAAGTTCTATTAAATTGACACACAACCCAATTTATCATGCTAGAACAAAGCATATTGAAATTCAACACCATTTTGTAAGAGAAAAGATATAGTCAAAGGAAATTAACTTGATCTATTGGGATACCACTGATAATGTGGCTGACATCTTTACCAAACTTCTTGGAAAGATGAACTTTGAAGAATGTAGAAAACAATTAGGTGTGGTAGAAAATCCATTTCTCCATTAAGGGGAAGTGTTAGATATTAATGAAGAAATTCCTAAAATAGAATCAATGGTAGCTAACTCCACGTTTTCCTTTATGTGTTGTTATCAAATCCATAATAATAGGAATCTGTTGCTTGTGTGACAATCCTATAAATGTAAGTGTTCTATTCTTGATTAATAGATGAATTAACATGAGTTCTATCTCACTTTCTGATTTTTGAGAGATGTACTATTCGATTTAAAATGTTTTAAGTACAGTGATGTCGATGTTCTTAATAAACAATAAATTTTAAGTATTCTGCAGAAGCTGAGTTTCATTGGCCAAAAAAAATATATATGTTTTCCATATATTCTTAAGAATTAGTTGGGAATGAATTCTCACATTTAGTGATTTCAAATAATATCTCTTCGACATTTGTTGTGAATACATCACATTCTACTCATTAATATGATTATGCCTAATTGGAACATGTCATGTCTTGTCTTCTGATGACTTGTAGTTTGGTGTCATTGTGGAGGCAACCTCGTGGATATGATTTTTTGGACACTTATGGTTATTCCATCCCAAATTTTGTACAAATGCATTTTAAATTTAGTTGTTATAAATTCCTTGTTTAAACAATGTAGTTACCTTTGTCATCTTCATCTAAACATTAATGCAAAACACCTATTCTCTCTTACAATTCATTTTATTCAATTGGTCCTCATTAGCTAGTGTTTTTTGCATGCTCATACAAGTGACCTTCTCATTTAGATGACTATCCCATTTCAATTCTTATCCCTCAATATTGGGGAGAGTTTGCTTGGAAACTTTGTTTCAATTTATATGATGCAATTTTGAGTTCAATTCTTATCCCTCAATATTAGGGAGAGTTTGCTTGGAAACTTTGTTTCAGTTTATATGATGCAATTTTGAGTGCAATTTACAACATTTTGCCTTTGTATATCTATCTACATTGCAATGATTCTTACTATTATCCTTGTGTTGAACAACAACTCAAATTCTTATACCTTTTATCATTTGAATGCAATTTACAACATTTTGCCTTTGTATATCCATCTACATTGCAATGATTCTTACTACTATCCTTATGTTGAACATCAACTCAAATTCTTATACCTTTTATCATTTGGTAGTTGGGTACCTATTTTTTGGTTTCATGTTCCTTCATTCTAGGGTGGTTTCTTGCCCTAGCCTCAATAAATAAGGCCTTAAAATATGTATCATCAAGGTTCTTTACCTCAAAGAGGGTTAATCCTCTTGTGATGTAAACTAGCAATCTTCTTTAGTATTTTATTAATACATGTCAATTTGTCATATTGGGTTTAACAAAATTTATTTCTTCTTAAATTTGAGGTATGATTTTGAACATTTGCCATTTGTTTTAGTGGAAGTATTGTCACTTAATTAATTGTTAAAATAATTGTCTCTTAACCAATGTTTTGAACTCCTACCAAGAAGCATATGGGAGTTTCTTTTTCTAGACTACATGTAGCTCTCCCACCATACTAATGCACGACCAGTCATTTTCATCATAGTTAAGTGTATCTTTTTTTTGTCTTTGTATCGTTAGATACTAAAGCATACCTCTATTTACTTAAACCACTTGTGGACCTTTCTATGATTAGCATGTTCATCATATGATGGTATATGATGTTTATTCTATACTTTAAATGGTGCAACGAGAGGTAAAGAAAAATCATGTTGATTTTTCAATAAGCTCGGTTAAGCATGAAGTTCATTTCATTTTAGCATTTAACCATAACCATAAATGTTGCAACAACCAATATCACAAGAAGAATCACCATGCACAAGAACACAAGAAGTATCTTGGGAAATCCTTCTCAACAAGGGAAGAAAACCAAGCCAAATCCTTTGCTATATTCTTCAAGAGAAAGACCTTCACCACCAAGAAAACCTAGCACACAAGAGGGTGCTCAAACCCTAGAAGACTAGCGCCCAAGAGAGGTGTGCACTTTTCCCAAGAAGGTGTACTTGCTGAAATTTCCAAACTCACATGAAGGATATGTTTCCTTAATGGGGAATTTACCTTTACTTATACTAACCTAAACCTGTCAACATAAGTGTCTATTGGCACAACAGGTTCGACCTCACTTTTCTTATAATATAATTAATATTAACGAGATTAATTATCTTTTACATTAATTACCAGTCACATTAAGGTATGGCTGACCTGTACCCTTTACATTACAATTAGGGTTACAGGCATGTCTGACTCTTGTACAATATAGAAAAGGATCTGATACACCCACTAGTGCTCATCCAGTAAAGACACATCCATAGGGATGTCCATATCTCTGGCTCACTACATTACATAGAAGAACCAGATCTTCACACGTTCACCTGTTCTCGTCCACAGGCACATCCACTCTACAGATCTTCTTTCCCACTACCTCACACAGAAGAATCATCTGGAGTTTCTCGTCAACTCTATTGCTCAGAGGAGGCTAACACATCATCTTCATTTCTGTTCTCATGACGATGCACCCAACACTTTGGGATTTCACACATTCACCTTGTGCTCAGCCACATGCACGTCTAACTCAATATATCGCCTTTCCCATTGGATAATCATCTGGAGTTCTTCTCAACTCTCTGAATGGAGGAGGTCATCTCTACGGTCCAACTCTATCTCAGGTAGGAACCACATACCCTTCTTAGGGGCTTTCTCTCAAGTTTGTAAGCTGGAGAAAGACTCACATTGCTGCAATGATCCACATCTCACAGGTTTGTAAGATGGAGAATGTCTCACATAGCTGCAATCATCAACACTCCCTCTCAGCTAGGGAGGCATTCTTCATCATGCCAAGTCTCATACGGATGTACTCTGAATTTTGTCTTGGATGGAGTCATCAATACTCCCTCTCAACTAGGAAGGCATTCTTCACCAAATTAGTTTGGTGAAAATGTCTGCAATCTGCTCATGTGTAGGAAGTTTCTCTACATCATATCTTTGATATAATAATATTTCATCTCATCAGGAAACATTGGGTTCTCAAGGAGCTTGTCAAGCCATACTACTTTGTACACTCAATGGTACATACTATGCTTATGTGGTATTCAAGGCCATAAGGTTTTGCTTCCTGCTGCATTAGGAAACCATGAAAAACTTCACGGTAGAACATCAACCGAATGTGCTCTTCCTGTCCACTATACTTTTTTCTCAATCTGAATCGTCATATCCCGCAAACTCAAGTTCAACCTGGAGGAATATCTCAGGCCATATCTAATTGTGCCTCGTATATATCTCAATACATGTGTTGTTGTTGTCTAGTGAGTCTGTCTTAGTTGACTCATGAAATGACTAAGCACATTCACTGCATGGCATGAATCAAGTCTGGTGTTAACCATATACATTAGCGATCCAATCAGTTGTGGACCAGTCTCGTCTAAATGATCATCAATCTTCTTCTTTAAATCCATCACGATGGATTTTTCATTCTGTCACACTGAACTTCTTTAATATTTTCATTGTATATTTTCCTCGATTCAGGAAAAATCTCATTGGTTCTCTGTCATACTTCTTATCCCAAGAAGTAGTGCATCATACTTAAATTCTTCATCTAGAATTTAGAAGTCAAGGATTACTTGTATCAATTTCTGAATAAGTCATCAAAATCAGATTCTCGTCACCAACACTGTAGTAATATAGGTTTGGATTAACAACATTCTTGCTGAAATTCAAACTCATAAAGAATTTTTCTATCTGATATGGTCTCCAACTCATGGATGGTAGTATGGATGGAAGTGTATCGGGTTTACGGGATCAAGTGTCTTCTCATAGACAACTCCCTCTGTTTGTGAGAAACCTTTGGCTATAGATTTCGTTTTGTATTTCTCGACACTTCCATCAGCGGCATGCTTGATCTTATAGATCCACTTGGAAGTTACCACAGAATTCCCTTCTGGTCCTTGAATAATATCTTATACATCATTCTTTAAGATCTACTGGTATTCTTCTGTTATGGCATCTTGCCATAACTGTTCTCCTGTTGCTTCTCTAAGACAAGGAGGCTCATCATCAATGAAGTGGCTCATGACTGAAGGATAACTCGAAAATATCTTTTGCTTTCTCGGGATGTGCCTTGAGAGGTTTGTATGTTTCTCTGCCTCTTGCAAAGTGAGTCTAGGTAGACCTTTTATGCCCTACTACAATATCTCTGAACATATCAACTAGAACAACTGGATTAATGTCTGTCTCCCTCTGAACTGCTGAAGGGGGAGAATGTATTTCTTACTGTCAATCTCCATCTGAGATTCTCTGGATTTTTGAAAGACTATCTCTTCTTCAACGTCTCTGCTTGTCTCAATCTGTCTCTGACCAATGATGTCTTTGAAGATTCACTGTATCCTTTCTTTCTAAAGCATCTAGCTTGGACTTCTTCTCTTTTGGTACATGAAGATACACTGGGCACCCAAATAACCTGAAGTGTTCAATCTCAGGCTTCATTCCGGTAAAGACTTCTTTGGGAGTTATGTTTTTCAAAGTTTGGTGAAGACTCTTGTTATGAACATATACTGTGTCATGCATGCTTCTTCCCATGGAATCCTAGAAAGATTCTGATCATGCATTATTGCATTGGTTGTCTCAATGATGGTTCTATTCTTCCTCTTTCTCAAATAGTTTTGACTCCCTCTGAAGGATAAGAATCTTCCTTTGTTCTTAACCTGTCTAGAACAAGAAAACAAGAGGAATCAAAACAAGAATATCTCCTAAAGGAGAATAATGAGTACATCTCTAGAATAAAAAACAATTTAGGGATTGTTGTCCCATCTACAACACCTACTTGTAGCAAACTTTTAGGAATATAGGTTAGAGGAATGAAAATTACAACAATCAAACCTGGAGTCTTCACTTCCAATGTGTTGTTCCTCTGAATGCACTAAGATTTCTTTGGATCCACGACTTCAGCAAAAGGATCCTTCGTCCTGCAATTTCCCTCATGAAAATGATATAAATAATATATATACAAGTGCATACCTGAGGGTGGTGATATGTTCATGTCTTCAGTTCTTTGAGGTCTTGTTTTCCTGGAACTGAGTTTGCTTGAATCATCAAGATTTCCTCCCATTATGATTTTGCTCATTTTTGGGTTCTTCACAAACCCTTGTCAACTTGGCTAGTAAACCTAACGGCTAGGCTAGGCTAGCAACTTTAGGTTTAGTTGGACTTATGACTGCCAACAATAAGCCTTTGAAAGATAGGAGAACATTGTTGAGCTAAAGAGCTCCTTCAATGAGTTGCAGAAACCCTAATACTGAAATTTTTGGAGAAATTAGCGAAACCCTAGGGTCAAAAATTGAAAATGCTCGGAATTTCATTCTGAGAGTTTCTGGAGATGCGGTGGAGGAGGCCTTACTCTTCTATGCCAAAAATAGCCCCAACGTCCAAGTATTAAGGGATGGATCACCAAGGAAAGGAAGGTTGTACGGTTTTTTCTGGAAACCCTAGAAGGGTCGTACGGTTTTGCAAAAGTGAGAGGAGACTTGGTAGATGCTGTTGCAATGGGTTCTTTCAAGACCTATGCTCTGATACCATGTTGATTTTTCAATAATCTCGGTTAAGAATGAAGTTCATTCCATTTTAGCATTTAACCATAACCATAACCATAAATGTTGCAGCAACCAAGATCACAAGAAGAAGCACCATGCACACGAACACAAGAAGTATCCTGGGAAACCCTTCTCAAAAATGGAATAAAACTCAACCAAATCTTTTGCTATATTCTTCAAGAGAAAGACCTTTACCACCAAGAAAACCTAGCACACAAGAGGGTGCTCAAACCCTAGAATACTAGCGCCCAAGAGAGGTGTGCACTTTTCCCAAGAAGGTGTACTTGCTGAAATTTCCAAACTCACATGAAGGATATGTTCCTCAATGGAGAATTTCCTTTACTTATACTAACTTAAACTTGTCAACATAAGTGTCTATTGGCACAATAGGATCGACCTTACTTAGCTTATAATATAATTAATATTAACCAGATTAATTATCTTTTACATTAATTACCGGTCACATTAAGGTAGGGTCAACCTGTACCCTTTACATTACAATTAAGGTTACATGCAGGTCTAACTCTTGTACAATATAGCAAAGGATCCGATACACCCACTAGTGCTCATCCACTAGGGGCACATCCATAAGGATGTCCATATCTTTGGCTCACTGCATTACACAGAAGAACTAGATCTTCACACGTTCACCTGTGCTCGTCCACAGACATGTTCACCTGTGCTCGTCCACAGACACGTCCACTCTATAGATCTTCTTTCCCACTGCCTCACAGAGGAGAATCATCTGGAGTTTCTCGTCAACTCCGTTGCTCAGAGGAGGCTAACACATCATCTTCATTTCTGTTCTCATGACGATGCACCCAACACTTTGGGATTTCACATGTTCACCTTGTGCTCAGCCACAGGCACGTCTAACTCAACAGATCACCTTTCCCACTAGACATGGATGATTTTAGGGGCTAAATTTTGCTCATGGGCTATTTTTCCATGGTTTTTCCAAAAACGAGATTCACTATTTTAAAAATGATTCGCCCAAATTCTATAGGATAAAATTATTTTACCTTAAAAATCGCCAAAATTTTATAAAAACTATATAAATTACATAGAAATTTGAATATTTTTAAAAAAATATCGCCAAAAAATTATAGTTGACATATGAAGGTTTAGTAATATTCGCCAAGGTTTCTACATTTTAAAATAAATTTTCATCCTTAAAATCATCCCTGCCACTAGATAATCATATGGAGTTTTTCTCAACTCTCTGAATGGAGGAGGTCATCTCTACGTTCCAGCTCTGTCTCAGGTAGGAACCACATACCCTTATTAGGGGCTTTCTCTCAGGTTTGTAAGTTGGAGAAAGACTCACGTTGCTGCAATGATCCACATCTCACAGGTTTGTAAGCTGGAGAATGTCTCACATAGCTGCAATCATCAACAAATCACACCATTGGAAAAGCTTTTAGGCTTCTTATCTTTATTCTCCTCCTCACTAGGTTTCTTGTGTTCATGAATAGACACCGTTAGATTTCAGGATAGTTTTGACATCCTTTTTAGGACTTGGATTACATTGTCTCTTGTGCGAATTGAGCACCTAATGCTTTATACTACGATGAAAATAATTAATCCACCTAATTCTTTACTATTTTCTTAGCTATTAATTGTTTAAAAATGAATATTTGATCAATATTTATTAGTGTTTTATTCAACTAATTTTCAGTTATTGGATTATTTAGTGTTACATTAAGCACTCTTCCATGATACATTACGTTGCAACAATCTATTTTCACTAGTTTGATTGACCATTCTTAGTCATTTTTGGGTAGTAACAATAATTCTATTCTATTATATTATATCTCCAACTTGATCTATTTTTCCTCTTCTTGAACGGGGGTTTGAGTTCCTTTGTCTACTATGGATATGTAGTTTTATGGAGGGGGAAGAACTTGGCAAGATGCCCATGTGTGAAGTAATTTATACATATCAAATCCATATTCTCATCGTATAATTACGAATCCCATGTTATTGCATCTATTTCAAGGTTTACATATTATGGGGGGCCTTTTTTTATATTCATTTCCACATATATTTATGTAGAGAATCACTCCATTTGGGGTATTTTATTGGAATTTTTTTGAAGAGTTGGTTCGTAATGTTTTTGAAGATGTCATCATTTGATAAATAGATTGGAATATTGGGAAGCCTTACCTATGTTGGAATTATCTTGAACGATTTTACGAAAGGTTGTAATTTGAATGCCATGGATTAAGGCAAATAATTAATTTTGTCAGAACTAAGGTCTTGCCTATAGGATTTGTAATACCCCGGTTTTAACCTTTGGATTATATAATATTAAATCATGAGCATATTGTAAGGATATGGTCTATTATTGGGTGTCAAACCAGGTGGTTGAGTTATAGTAACCCCTTGTTGTGATAATGTAAAACGAATTCATAAATATTCCTAGTGTGGAGTCCAAGGAAAAGGCCCAACTAGTGAATACTTATGATTTTAATTTATAGAGCTTGGGTTGAGGTGTGTATGCTATGTGTCTAGGTATCATCATGTGTATATTACCATGGTGTGATTAAGTTATGTAAAATAATGTATCAATGAAATATAATAATATAAATTATGCCAAAAGGTTGCTAAGGAGCAACAAGGGGCTTTAATACCAAAAGAGGGGAAGGGAAATAATATTATAATGATTGCTACCGTGTGTCTCTTCACAAGTTTTCCAATCTTTGATTTATTGGTCTAAGCCAAATCCATGATGCTTTGATAGGAAGAAATGCATGTCTCAAGCATAAGAAGATATATAATTTATGCATGTCTCATGAAGAAGAAGATATACAGTGTGTATTTTTCTTTGGGAAGATTCTTCCTTCTATTCATTATTCCATGAGACTCTTTCTCTCCCTAGTTATGGTGTAACCAATATGGTTCCATGGATGTCCTACAATTTGTATAATAATCCCATGAGTATGAGACTAATTCAAACTTGTGATAAGATGAAGAATTTTTTTGTGGTTAAGAGAGTAAACAATTTGGTTTTGAAGGGATGAATTATTGTTGCAATGTCCACAATGACTGAAGAAGACTATTAGAATGCAACCTTATACATGTTCCAATATTATCCCGTAATTTAGCTATATGGTCTACTACTCTAAGATTCCCAAAGGACATTCAATGGATTAAATTCTAACTCTGAATGCACTATACTACTAAAGGGGAAGGGTTTTTGTGAGGTACTATTTAGTAAAGAAGTGATCAGTTTTTTCATTGGATGTCACCAATTGGGTTGATGGTTATGCCTGGAAATATATGAGCTCTTCTATGATGACCTTTGTCCATGTAATTCTCATGATTGAGCCCTTTCGTTGGATCACCTTCCATCTAGAGTCAATTAGAGTTTTGTCATGCTTCAGGTAGTTTCTTCCAAGCTTGTCTTTGATGGCATTCGTTTGAACTCTCGACACTTGTGATTACTTTGGTTCAAGGTGATGTTGGTTGAGATTTCACTATTCATGGAGCCTATGTCTCAACATTTTGGTGAATAGTCCTATCTATAACACAATGGATAATATACATTGATCCCTAACTATTTTTAACTATTAAATGGGTATTTTCCCATCCAACCCTTATGGGCTTGTTATACCCACCAAGACAAGAATCACATTAAAAAAACCCTCCAAGAATTTGTGTGCTTACTTTGTTTGTGTTGATTTGACCCCTATCTGTAGATTTTCTGAGGTCCTATGAGGCTGCCAAAAAAGGTATGTCTTTGACCTATGTTTGGCTCTAAGTTTAAATCTTTGTGACTGCCCTTTGCTGTTGTTTTAGGACAACAAACAATCAAGTACTTTCTGCTCACAATTTTGATGGTTAAGTGTCCTTTTGAGGTGCCCTTGCAAGTTTTTTATTATCCCAATAGCACATGCAATATACTCAAAACAAATAACACTACCTCTAGATATTTACAACTCTAAATGCTGATTTACAATTCTAAGCATGCATGAAATGAACTCAAGTATTTTTGGTTAACATGACCTTGGATAAACCCCCCCGGGGAAAACCAGTTCGGAATGGAATTATATATAAGTGTGGAATAGAAGGTGGAATACAACAAATACATGAAACAAATGAACCTGATACAATAACATATTGTCTCAAGTTGTAACACCAGTCCAAGAGTGAAATATGTGCCCAAGCATGGTGCACCCTCCTCACAAGTAGTCCAATCCACTGAAATGAAGTGCCCTTGCTCCCTGAATCTCTGATGGAGAAACCCTTGCACCACAATGTGCTCTTGTGTGCTGCCTCTCCACTGAAACAATCCTCCAAGCAATATGACCACTACAAGGCCTCCATGCTATAAGTGCGCCCTCCTCCAAGCAAGAACAACAATCACGAATAAGTTGGGCCCTAAGCCTTCATGAGCGCTCCATGGAAGGAGGCACCCAAGCTCTCCTCTCCCAATGCTTCCATTCCCATCCTCTTGCCCTTCTCCAAACTCTCTTGGTGAACATACAAGTGAATGAACCTCTCCTTGCCCTATGTGCCCCTCTTAAAGAAACATAAGGAAACCTAAAATATGGGTGGATGAGACCATCTCATCCCATCTCTAAAATATGGGTTTTGAGAAACTATGGGACATCGTCTTACATAGTGACCCATCTCTCCACAAGCAAAGCATCTCACTATGCTCATGTCTCTCTTCTACCCACTACCACTCTATTGTGGTTTGGCCCCTCCCTTGGGACCTTGTCTAGCACCTCTGCCGATGTTCTTCATGCCCTTAGTCCAGAAAGCAAGGTCCTCATCACCCTGGGTAATCCACTGTTGTCCTGAGGACTAGGTAATCCACTGTTGTCTTGAGGACTCTGAGGTGAGTCTCGTCTCCTCCTAAACGAAATCATCCCAAAGTCTCTCCCAAGTAGGCATAACCTCTCGGGAAACAATGCCTTGAACAAATGGGCCCCATGGTTTGGTAAAGTTGTTTAAGGTTGTCCTCGCCATAAATACTGGGTACACTATCTCTCTGATGGCTGCAAGCTCATCTCTTATCTCAGTGAATCTTCCAAGGAATGATGTAACTGACTCATAATCGAGCATCTTAATGCTCGTGATCCTGTCCTGTAGAACCATCTTTCGGTTCTGGTTAGAACTCTGGTAAAGATTGCATAAAGAATCCCATATCTCAAATGCATAGTCTTTATCATTCAAATGTGGAATGACGTGGTCTCTCACCCCGTCACAGATAGTCCTTTTCGCCTTGTTGTTCTTCTTCCTGAACTCTACCACCAACGCGGGAGCAGTGACAGGAGGAACAACAACGGGAACCTGAACTATAGCCCATTGTTTAAGATCCTCTAAGGTGAAAATGATCTTGGTATTCCAAGGGGACCAGTTGCTAGCTCTATCTAGCCTATCATCTACCTGCATCTGGGACACCGACATGGTTGTCCAATAAATCTCACACTGATGCTAAAACAACACAAGAGTATTGCCTCACTCCTGTCAACACAGGTGTGAAAAGAGGCAGTAACACCACAACCTCACTCCTAGAAAATAGGTGTGAAAAGAGGTTGTAAAATACAACCTCACTCATGTCCACGCAGGTGTGATAAGAGGTTGTCCAAATAAGCCTCACTCCTATCCAAATAGTTGTGAAAAGAGGTTGAAAACACAAGTCCAAAACAGTCCTACAGGCTATCCAACAAATATGCCCACAAACACTGCCAACAAGTTGTCCAAAAATCTGCTAACAAGTTGTCCCAAAACTGCCCTGAAATGTCCACTCAATGCTAAAAAATCAGCAAGTCTAAGCCACCATTGGCTCTGATACCATGTAGATTTTTTGAGGTCCTATAAGGCTGCAAAAACAGGTCTGTCTTTGACATTTGTTTGGCTCTAAGTTTCAATCTTTGTGACTTCCCTTTGCTGCTATTTTAGGACAACAAATAGTCAAGTATTTTTTGCTCATAGTTTTGATGGTTAAGTGTCCTTTTGAGCTACCCTTGCAGGCGTTTTATTATCCCAATGTT
>JASDQU010208752.1:10535-25235 GCA_032191745.1 Picea mariana | reverse complement strand
CCAAAGTATTTCCCAAGTAGGCATAACCTCTCGGGAAACAATGCCTCGAACAAATGGGACCCATGGTTTGGTAAAGTGGTTTAAGGCTGTCCTCACCATAAAGCCTGGGTCCACTATCTCTCTGACAACTACAAGCTCATATCTTATCTCAGTGAATCTGCCAAGGAATGATGTAACCGACTCATAATCAAGCATCTTAATGCTCCTGAACCTGTTTTGCAGAACCATCTTCCGGTTCTGGTTAGAACTTTGGTAAAGATTGCATAAAGAATCCCATATCTCAAATGCATAGTCTTTACCAGTCAAATGTGGAATGATGTGGTCTCTCACCCCATCACAAATAATCCTTTTCGCCTTGTTGTTCTTCTTCCTGAACTCTGCCACCAATGCGAGAGCAGTGACAGGAGGAACAACAACGGGAGTCTGAACTATATCCCATAGTTCAAGATCCTCTAAGGTGAAAATGATCCTGGTCTTCCAAGGGGACCAGTTTCTAGCTCCATCTAGCCTATCCTATGCCCACATCTGGGACACTGACATGGTTGTCCAATAAAGCTCACACTAATGCTAAAAAAACACAAGAGTACTGCCTAACTCCTGTCAACACAGGTGTGAAAAGAGGCAGTAACACCACAACCTCACTCCTAGCAAATAGGTGTGAAAAGAGGTTGTAAAATAAAACCTCACTCCTATCCATGCAGGTGTGATAAGAGGTTGTCCAAATCAGCCTCACTCCTATCCAAATTGTTGTGAAAAGAGGCTGAAAACACACGTCCAAAAAAATCCTATAGGTTGTCCAACAAATCTTCCCACAAACACTGCCAACAAGCTATCCAAAAATCTTCTAACAAGTTGTCCCAAAATTGCCCCGAACTGTCCAAGAAAACTGTCCACTAAGTGCTCAAAAATCAGCAAAGTCTAAGCTACCATTGGCTCTGATACCATGTAGATTTTTTTAGGTCCTATGAGGCTGCCAAAACAGGTCTATCTTTGACCTCTGTTTGACTCTAAGTTTCAATCTTTGTGACTTCCCTTTGCTACTATTTTAGGACAACAAATAGTCAAGTACTTTCTGCTCACAATTTCGATGGTTAAGTGTCCTTTTGAGGTGCCCTTGTAGGTGTTTTATTATCCCAATGTTAGCACATGCAATATACTCAAAACAAATAACACTACCTCTAGATCTTTACAACTCTAAATGTTGATTTACAATTCTAAGCATGCATAAAATGAACATAAGTATTTTTGGTCAACATGACCCTGGATAAAACCCCTCGGGGAAAACCAGTTTGGAATGGAAGTATAAGTGTGGAATAGAAGGTGGAATACAACAAGTACATGAAACAAATGAACTTGATACAATAACAACTTGTCTCAAGTTGCAACACAAGTCTAAGAGTGAAAGATGCGCCCAAGCATGGTGCGCCCTCCTCACAAGTTGTCCAATCCACTAAAATGAAGCACCCTTTCTCCCTTAAGCTCTGATGGAGAAACCCTTGCACCAAAATGTGCTCCTGTGTTCTGTCTCTCCACTGAAACACTCCTTAAAGCAATCTGACCACTGCAAGACCTCCCTGCTATAAGTTTCCCTACTATAAGTGTTCCTTCATCCTCAAGTGCACCCTCCTCCAAGAAAGAACAACAACCACAAATAAGTTGGGCCCTAAGCCTTCATGAGCCCTCCATGGAAGGAGGTGCTCAAGCTCTCCTCTCTTAATGCTTCCATTCCCATCCTCTTGCCCTTCTCCAAACTTTCTTGGTGAACATACAAGTGAATGAGCCTCTCCTTGCCCTATGCGCCCCTCTTAAGGAAACATAAGGAAACCTAAAATATGGGTGGATGAGATCATCTCATCCCATCTCTAATCAAGGGTTGAGATCTCTCCAAAAGAATCTCAACTCAAAACCCACTTTACTTAAGTTTCCATTGTTTCTCTTTATGTCCCTCAATTCACCCACAAAGTGAATTAATATTCATTTTAGGCTAAAATGACCAAATTTCGCTTTTGACTTAAATCTTCTAAGTCAATGTGAAATTAGACATAAAGTACATGGTACATGGTACAAAGTATTTCCCACTTGTGTTTATAGGCTCACAAACATAAGGGGACCACTTTCCAAGGTACCCAAATCTCAACACTATCTTCATTTGTTGGGTTGTACTACCTTTATTTGGCCTCATTAGGTCTTTGTTAGATGTATGAGATGTCGAGATGCCTCCTTTGACATTCTTGTTCTCTAATCATAGAACCTTTTCAATCAAGATGTATTAACATGAATGATATAGCGTAAACCCTCTAATATTTCAAGTTTGATTGAATCATTTCCTTACAACTTTTATAATTTGTATGGTCCTAAACATTTGTCAGTGAGCTTCTTGACTTTTTCATTTTTATCACTATGTACCAACCACCCTTCCACAAACTCATTCTTCTTGAGCCTATTATCATGGTATATTTTCATGGCTTTCTTGGCCATTTAATGGTAGAAAACTACCCATCATTTTTCTTTGTTGAGTTACTATAGTTTCTCAAATTGCTCTTTGAAAGATTCTTCTAGCAATAACCTTTTGATGATTGGAATACACATCGAGTATACTCATTACTCGATGGAATGATGGCTTCTTTTCCACTGGTGAGTCATAAAGGTATATGTCTTGACCATTTCTTCTATCTTGTCTAATAATTCCACATAGAAGCATGAAGTGAATTGACCCAATCAATTTGTTTAAGATCACATACCTTTGTCAACATGGACATTGGAACCTTATTGGTGTTTTTGGTTGTCCATTTTCCCTAGGATAGTATGGAATTCTCTTATGATGCACAATCTTGAATATATCCATTAGGTCTGTTATAATTTTAGTTGTAAAATGGGTACCTTGGTTAGAACACATCTAGACTTTTAGATAATATCCCCAAACAAGAACTTTGATGTAGCTTATGCATTTACTACCATGACTACCCTTACATCAACCTATTTTATAACTATATATGTAAGACTTGAGGCAACAAGCCCAGGTGTGTGCCCTCCCACCATGAATCGAAACGAAGATGATCAGACAAGCAAGGCACTTGACACACTTGAAGACACATTGTCTTCATATATGGGATGAGTCGGGGTTTTCTTGGGCGTGCGATGCACCAAGGGGCTACTCGACCCAAGGTGCCTTGTGACACAAGTTATACGAGCAGGTTTGACAAAGGTCGTGGACGAAAGACTAGGTGCATCACCAAACGAAAAATTGACTAAGGCACGAGGAGGGCACGTTTAGGTGAGTTGACCCAACTCACCTAAGGGACGCACACACCCACAATGGGTTGGTTGGATGGATGAAGGTGCGGGCTAAGAATTCGGTGGGCTTAACCAAGGTGTCATGCAACACAAGTTAGACAACGAATTGTTTAACAAAAGGTTGTGGGAAAGATTTGAGCACCCAATGAAACAAACAAGTCGACTAAGGCAAGGAGGGCGTGCTTAGGTGAGTCAGTTGGAATCATCTAAGGGACACGCGCACCTAAACAAAGGTCAGTCAAACAATTAAGTGGATGACATGGTAAAAAGAAAAATCGACTCACCCATGGGAAAAGAGACACATCGGTTCACATAGATGATGCAGGAGCATCTTTCCACCTCAACAGATGCACCAACAAATCAACACATCGACACACATCTGAAGATAAGGAGAGGCACCAACCCTCTCATTTCCATAATTCGAAACATTAAATTATGTAAATTTATGTGTAAGGTTTATAAACAGCCAAAGCCATGCCTTTGGACATGTGTGGATGGGTTCGTCTAAATGACCGACTGTAAGCATGTCTAGATCCAATACAGGTCTGGATCTGCGTTCTTTGTAATGAGTCATAGGATAAGGTGTCTTAACTTAGATGGTGATAATATTTAGGCGGTGGAGAGGATAAGCTCGAGGATCCCTCTTGTAAAAAGAAAGAAGAGACCAGAGTTAGGGGTTAGAGAAGGAAGGTTAGAATAACAATAGAGTAGCGAGAGGAAGAAAAGCACTGAGACTCTGTGATAGTCCAGTCTTGTACACAATGTAAACATACATTGATCTTAATACAAAGAAAAACATTTTTTCCTGCATATGATGTCTATTTATGTTATCTGTGTTCTTTGAATGATATCTGTATGTCAACATATGTTGTAGATGTATATGTTAACTTTCAATTGTAGGATCAAGATAGACTTCTTAAAGCTTTGAGAGTTGTTGAGTTATTTCTGGGTCCTTTAGGCTGTGCAAGGAGTGCACAATAGAGTCTTGAAACTCCGTGAGCCGGTGCAAAGAGTGCACATCTGAATTCTAGTTTGAGTTCAGGAAGAACGTGCCAGGAGGGCACACCAGAAGAATTATAAACTCAAGAAAGGATCCTCCAGGTTGCTGAATACCTTGGAGGAGAGACTGTGCAGAGGAGGGCACAGAGAGAAAACATAATTGCTGAGGATTCTGTAGAGCTCTGCCAGGTGGGTATCAAGCGAGTGCAAGGAGTGCACCAAGGAACTTTGTTTCGGGTTCAATGAGAAGAGAAGTGTCAAGGAGAAGATACTCACAAAGTTACTAAATACTCTACAAGCTCAACAAGGAGTGCTTGAGCGGAAGTTGCCAAGAGGGCACTTGCATCTCTTCAAGGAATAGAAGGGGCAGATACCTTTGAGGTCCGAGCAGTTGAAGCTCAAGGAGGCAGAGTTGCTGAACACTCTGGAGGAAGACCTGTGCAAGGAGTGTGTTGGCCCTTGGTTATGGAATTATGTGAAGATCGAGGAAGAAAAGGGAGAATGCTAACTTCACGGAAGACATAGTGACTGTTACTGGGTCGAAGTGAGAAAAAGAGAAGAAAAGACGGAGTGAAGTAAGTCATTGAACGAGGAGATCGGGGATGACAGATAAGCAAGAAAGAAGGATCATGGACAACTCAACAAGCGGGAAAAGACACCGTTGGATGTTTTGGAGCACCCGTGAGAAGGAAGGAAAGACAGGTTGGCGAAGCCCTGAAAATACGGGTCAAGTCGACCTAGGGTTTTGGTATCTAGGGTTTTGGACACCTAGGTTTCGGCCTAAGGATGTTGGTGAGCTATTGTAATGTATAAATAGAGGTCTAAAGGACCTGGGATGGGTTGGTGTTATGATTATTGTTGTTGTCTTTGTCGTTGTGTGATTAAGCGAGTAGTAGTGTGTGAGAAAGAAGTACTGAGTACAAGAGCCTTCTGGTATTGTAAGATCTTCAACTTGGTGCGAAGATCAACCCTGCAGCTGGGTGAGCAGGGAGGGGAGAGAAAGAGAGGAGAAGGAAGAAGATGTGCTAGCTAAGAGCGCAGACAAGAACTGTATGCTTCATCTTAATATATTATAAAGCACAGTTCTGTGGACGTAGCCCTGGAGAGAGGGTGAACCATGTACATCTTGTGTTGTGTGTGATTGGTATTTTATCTCTGTCATTGATATACTATGATTGCATTACTGTTTTAGATCTGATAAATAGATGTGCAGAATAGATCTAAGCTGATAAGTGATATATGAATGCTGTGTTATTCTTGTGTTAAATCCACTTGATCTTCCCTTTGGTTGTAGACATCTTTGTCTTGCAACCCCCTCATAACTGCTTCGGATGAGACTGCATCTGCTTCATAGGTGTTGCCGAAAGGGCCAGTAGTTAGGGATTGTTGGTGTGCTCTTGGAGCTGAACCCTGGGCCTGCCCCTGTGCCAACAAATGGTTTCATTGCTGGGACAAAAATCTTCTTGAGGGAATGTCAAGGTGGTTTCCATCGAAGACAAAGACTCAAAAGTGGATAGAGGATCAAGAAAAAGATTTCGCTGAGGCCCAGAACAAGAACCCTAATCTTAGTTCAGAGGATTGGTTAGAGAAATATATCTTTACTGATATACACAAAATTTTCTTTGGGGGAATCCATTAGGAGCTGTATGAGTGGCTAGCTAGATTAGCAGATACCCAATTCAAGATCCGATCTAGACCTCCTGTGGTTTGGACGTCGGAGCTAATCAATAAGGTTAAAAGAGTTGATAACGCCGTATCACGATCAATAGATCACTGGTTTGATAACACCATTGGAGGGTACATCATAGAGTTTGCTGTTGACAGAGTAGAATCATACAACCAAGCTGAGAGATAATTCTTCAAGGGACCTAGAGGAAAATTTTTACAATTCCTGAACTTGAGACTCAAGATGCTATTGCATGAGAAGAACATCTTGAAGATATAGTAGATTGGTTGGATCTAGAAAGGGTAATGTTCAAGAATTCAGACAGTGACAACAACACAAAAGTTGGACATATGCGCAGTGGGAGAGTGTTCCGAGAAGTTCACCTTGCAAACTTGTTTAAGCAAAACTATGGGGAGGAGGGTTTCTACAGTGGAGAAGAGGAAGAACTGACGGACGAAGAACATTCAGAACCCTCCAGGACAGAGGAAGGGAAAGCTAAAGAGCTTCGTTGGGGAGAACCTGAAACCTCAGAAACTGCACAGACCATCGAAGTAACTACTGTTATCCCTCCTGTGGATTCAGTAGCATTAAGCAATCAGAGTAATCCTAGCCACTAGAGTGTTTAGAGTACTGTCAATAGTAGTCCACCACATATTCAGTCAGGAACCCTAGGAAGATCTATGGCAGATGAGATGAGGCTTCCTATCTTTAGGGGAGATGGATTTGAAGATCCTGATCAACATTAGTTCCTATGTGAAGCCGTATGGAATATTAAAAATTTCACTGACAACGCTGTCAAAAGAACCCAATTTAGTACCACTCTAAGGGATCGCACACTGAGCTGGTACATGAAGCTTGTCCTAGGACTTGCACAACCTAAGCCACTTAATCATATTAAGAATGCGTTGATTGCAGAGTTCAAGAAACCCAATTCGGAGTCACAATGTATTACAGAGATAAAAGAGATCAAGAAGAAGGTGGCCGAACCTGTTTGGGAATTCGATCAGAGATTCAAAACCTTAACATGCTGATTGAATTTTTAGATCCCAGATGAACAGAACAAAGAATGATTCATTGTTTCCTTCTTACCACACATGAGAGTCCCTCTAATGCAACAGAAGATTGCTTCGCAGTCTGAGGCGCTGGAGATTACCATGAAGTTAGAATCAACCCCTATGGGAGAATCTAGCTCAGGTATGAGTCAGATCTTGAGTCAGCTAACTAGTTTGTCTCTACAGGTTGAGGATATGAAGAAAGACAAGGAAAAAGATAAAAGAGAAGACATCTGGTGTGTCAGATGCAGATCAAAAGGCCATGACAAGGAACATTGTCCCCTATTCAATGAATACTTGGCTTTTGGAGCTCTGAGCCCTTTGAAGCAAGTCACCTTACCTTGGTGCGAGGTATGTAGAAACAAACATCGCCCTGGTGAGTGCTACTACATGCAAAAATATGTTTAAACACCTACAAATTTATACTGTACATTCTGTAAGTCCGTGGGACATGATGATAGGGATTGTAGGGCTTACGATCTCATGCATGAAAGGTCGAGAGACATATATAAGATTCAAGGCGAAGTACAGCAAGAAGGAAACACTACATAATATAACTCTCCTGGGAGAGGCAACTTCAATCATCGCGGTGGATTTAGAGGAAGAGGATGAGGAGGAGGAATGGGTCGAGGCTGAGGGCGGATAATCTGTTATAACTGCGCACAACCTGACACCTCGCAAGGGATTTCCAAAACCCTTGTACCACTTGCAGCTACTGCAACTCGTTTGACCATGTTATAGAAGATTGTCCTCTGCTGCTAGCTAAGCTTCAAGAAAGACGAGGACCTTAGCAGAACTCGCAAGTGCAACTGATATATGTTGAGCCTCGCGGAGAAGACTCTATAGTCACTGTTATAACCAGAGGAGGCATTGTTACAGGAGATGACAGAATGACCCAAGGTAAGACTACAAAAGATTCAGGAATCAGGAAAGTTACACAAAAGACACAAATGTTTGATGCAAAGAAAGAAAGACAAATATTTTAGGAAGCCAGAAAAGAATTCAGAGGAGACCAAGGCTCTTCATCGAAGACAAGACCATAAGTGAGAGAATATGGAATGCCTCTGGCATTTGATCAATCTGCTTCAAAAGAAGGAAAAGAGGTAAGCAAGCTCATGGAATTTTTATATACTTGTATTAAGTTGATTCAGGATGAAAGCGTTGTACAAGAGTTACAAAATTTAATCAGACAATATGAGCTAGGAAAGATAGACCCCTTACTGAATAGGGAAGTACACCAAATCAGTAAGAAGAGAAGGACAAATAAGGAACTACATTTGAATGCTCAAATAGGAGAGTATGAGATAGATTATGTAGTCCTTGACTTAGGGTCGGAGGTCAATGTCACGACGAAGAAAACCTGGGCGCTGATGGGAAAACCAAAGTTGATCTATTCCCCTATCGGGCTTAGGATGGCTAATCAACAAGCTGTAAGCCCTTTTGGCAGATTAGAACATGTCCCCGTGGACATCGACTGAGTAAGAATGTTTGCAAATTTTGAGGTAATTGAAATAGTTGATGATAGTTGTCCTTACCCCGCGTTGTTAGGAATCGATTGGGCTTTCAATAATTCCACTATGGTTGATTTAAAGAAAAGACATATGACTTTTGAAAGAGATGGCCTTAGGGTCATTGCACCCTTAGATCCAGATGAAGGTCAGCGATACACAAAACCTATCAGAGAAGAAGACCACGCATATTCACTAGAATATATATATAAGCTAACAAACAGACAACAGAACTACATTAATCCTACAGCCGATGGGAACCTGAGCTGGTGAAGTGAGAGCGTATGCTCATCGGACTCAGAAGAAGCACTGGAGAACAGGCATAATAAGATGTATGAAGTATCTACAAGAAGATGTGCTAGATTAACCAGAGAAGTTCGCTGGATTGGCACAACAGTAAGCAACTTACCCACCTTTGATGGTCTGAATCCTTTAGAAACCTTCTTGTCGGACTTTGAAGAAAGTGTACCAATACAACATATATTATTGGAAATGGATGAGGCCTGAAATCCACACCGACAAGATGGTGGGAGGCACACAAAAGTAACATTACAATTGGGTACAGTGTCGTACCCTAATGACAGCGTGGTTCTCAACACAAGTAGAAGGCTGTGAAGTTGGGTACACAGGTCGAAGCTGTCCAAAGGACCATGTGCGGAGTTGTGAGGAAGCCTGGAGAAACATTCCTCAAGAACAATGGGTGCACAATTCATTAACACGCTAGACACGATGCCTATCAACTGGTACCTCCAAGCAGAGCTGTGCCTCATCACTACGGATTGGGAAGGTATGACTAAGAATTTCGTAACTACATTCCTATTTGAAAGCCAATTTCCTTCAGTAGATCAAGCACTATAGACTGTGAGACAAAAAGTATTCGAGGAGGCATCTAGCCTTCCTTTGGAACAAGAAGAGGACGAATACATTGCGCCTCTCCAGAAATTGCAAGGCCATTACAACATCAATGCTGATGAAGACAATGATCCTAGGAAGGTGAACATCGTAGAAACATAAGGTCAGAGAGATGTGGAAGGACCAGAAGTTGAGCTACCATTTATTGGACATCCGACCAAGATTAAGAAGGTCAATATTGGAACAAAGCATACACCAAAGTTTGCAAATGTTGGAGATTACTGGGATGCTGCCACCATTGACAACATTACAGAGTTACTGCATGAATATCATGACTTGCTTCCAACCAAGTTCACTGATATGAAGGGAATTAAAGGACCTATGGGAGAGATGAGGATTCCTTTAAAACTAGATGCAAGACCAGTTAAACAGAGACCTTACAGACTGAACCCTAAATATAAGGAAACAATGAAGATTGAGCTTTACAGAATGCTGGAAGCAGGAATCATAGAACCTGTCGAAGAGTCAGAGTGGATTAGCCCTATGGTGGTACAAGATAAGAAGACAGGAGAGATCAAGATATGCGTAGATCTTAGGAAACTGAATGATGCCTGTTTACATGATCCCTTCCCTACACCATTCACTGACGAAGTGTTAGATAATGTGGGAGGCCAGGAAGTATATTATTTTACAGATGGATTTTCAGGATACCATCAGATCCAGATTGCCAAGGAAGATCGCCATAAGACCACATTTGCAACATAATGGGGATCCTACCAATACACAGTAATGCCATTCGGATTGAAGAATGCCCCAACCATCTTTTCCAGGGTGGTGGTCGAAGCATTCAAGGAATTTCTGCATTAATTTTTAGAAGCATATTTTGATGATTGGACTGTTTTTAGTTTATGGAAGAATCATATTGAATGTCTAAGGCTAATGTTGGATAAATGCAGGCAGTGTCAAATTGCCTTGAACCAGAAGAAATGCATTTTCTTTTCACCATTTGGAGTTCTTTTAGGACATATTGTATGTAAGCAAGGATTGCTGGTAGATCCATCCAAGATTGCCATTATAGTTGATCTACCCCCTCCTACGTCAGTTAAAAAGTTGTGCACTGCGTTGGGACACACAACCTACTACAAGAAGTTCATTAAGGGCTATGCTCAGATTACAATGCCCATGGAGAAGTTGTTGAAGAAGGATTGCCAATTTAGTTAGACAGAAGAATTCCAGAAGAGCTTCGACACACTGAAACAAAAAATAGTTACTGCGCCCATTTTGGTCTTCCCAGATTGGACCAAGGAGTTTCACGTGCATGTCGATGCGTCTTCCATTGCATTGGGATCCGTGTTAGCACAACCAGAAACAATAGATATTGACCACCCGTTAGCCTTTGCTAGCAGGAAGCTAACAACTGCTGAGATCAACTACACCACCACTAAGTGAGAAGGGTTAGCCATCGTGTATGCACTGTAGAAATTCTGCCACTACTTGCTGGGAGGGCACTTTAAAATGTTTACTGATCACTCCGCGCTGAAATACCTAGTCAACAAGCCAGTGTTGGGGGGAAGGATATGCAGATGGATTCTGCTGTTTCAAGAATATGACTTTGAGATTATAGTAAAGCCAAGAAGAATGAACAAAGGTCCTGACCACTTGTCGAGGTTGGAACATGGAGAATAGCCGACCAGTTTGGAGGATGCACTACCGGATGCTCAACTATTGGCCATTAGAAAGATCGATGACCACTTCGCAGAGATAGTCCAGTTCCTATCAACAGGAATGACACCTAGTGAGTAAACAATTCCTCAGAAGAAATAACTAGTCGTGCGCACTGTAGACTTCTCACTTATAGCTGGACATCTATACAAGATGGGACCTGATGAGATATTAAGAAGATGTGTTATGGAGGCAGAACAACCACTGATCCTCGCATAAGCTCATGAAGGCATAGCAAGAGGACATTATGCAGAAAAAACAACTGTGCAGAAGGTTCTGAGAGCTGGCCTTTGGTGGCCTACCTTACACAGAGATGCTAAAGACTATTCCAGAGCCTGTGATGTATGCCAAAGAATTGGGAAACCATCAAGAAGAGATGAAATGGCATTGACACCACAACTGACCCTACAAGCATTTGAGAAATGGGCCATTGACTTTGTTGGACCCATAAACCCACCAGGAAAGCGCACATGAGCAAGGTATATAATTACAATAGACTACTTGACTAGATGGGCCGAAGCAAGAGTAGTTAAGGACTGTAGTGCAACTACAGCTGCACACTTCATATTTGATGACATCATAACCAGGTTTGGATGCCCCAAGATCCTTATGAGAGATCAAGGAACACATTTCATCAATAAGACAGCTGAAGCCCTGATTCAAGAATTTGCAGTCCACCATCAGAAGAGCATACCTTATCATCCATAAGCAAATGGGACAGTTGAAGCATTCAACAAGATTTTGGAAACAACACTAACCAAGATTTGGAATGTGAACAAGGATGATTGGGATTTAAGAGTACCAACAGTATTATGGGCCTATAGAACCACTTGCAAGAAGATGAAAATGCAGACCCCCTTCAAATTGGTTTATGGTCTCGAAGCTGTTGTTCCAATGGAATATCTGGTACCAAGCCTGAGAATTGCTGCCTTTACAGATATGGATGACACTGGCGATGTTCAAGAGAGGTTTGCACAGCTATTTGAATTAGAGGAATATAGATTCATTGCAGGATTCCATTAGTAGGTTCAGAAGGAAAGAGAGAAGGCCTACCATGACAGGCACATCAGGAAGAAGGCATTTAAACAAGGTGATCTAGTCCTGATCTATGATAATAAGTTCATCAAACATTCTGGGAAGTTCAGAACGCATTGGCTAGGGCCATATGAGACTGCTTATGTTACAGAGGGAGGAGATGCACAATTGAAGACTCTGAATGGGGAGTGGAAGGAAAGATTAGTGAATGGGAGCTGGTTGAAATTGTACTATGACAACCTGCTGCCCCGCAGTTCTTAGTAAAAGAATGAAGAAAAGGGTCTAGGTACCAGGTGCAGTTGAAACTGGGTACCAGAAACAGAAAAGACAGTCTACACAAGGGAAAAAGAGGAGGCATCAAGCATAAAGTAGTGGCTGCATTGCGCAGTTTGGAGTCGAAGTAAAATCGGAAGCTTAGATCTGAAGTGCCTCGGGACGAGTCACGGGTGAGTGTTGGGGGCCTGTTGGCCCTTGGTTATGGAAGTATGCAAAGATCGAGGAAGAAAAGGGAGAATGTGAACTTCGCGGAAGACACAGTGACTGTTAGTGGGTCGAAGTGAGAAAAAGAGCAGAAAAGACGGAGCAAAGTAAGTCGTTGAACGAGGAGATCGGGGATGACAGATAAGCAAGAAAGAAGGATTGTGGACAACTCAACAAGCAGGAAAAGCCACCGTTGGATGCTTTGGAGCACCACGTGAGAAGGAAGGAAAGACAGGCTGGCGAAGCCTTGAAAATACGGGTCAAGTTGACCTAGGGTTTTGGACACCTAGGGTTTTGGTATCTAGGGTCTTGGACACCTAGGTTTCGGCCTAAGGATGTCGGTGAGCTATTGTAATGTATAAATAGAGGTCTAAAGGACCTGGGATAGGTTGGTGTCATGATTATTGTTGTTGTCTTTGTCGTTGTGTGATCAAGCAAGTAGTAGTGTGTGAGAAAGAAGTGCTGAGTATGAGAGCCTTCTGGTATTGTAAGATCTTCAGCTGGGTGCGAAGATCAACCCTGCAGCTGGGTGCTCAAGGAGGGGAGAGAAAGAGAGGAAAAGGAAGAAGATGTGCTAGCTAAGAGCACAAACAAGAATTGTATGCTTCATCCTAATATGTTATAAAGCACAGTTCTGTGGACGTAGCCGTAGAGAGAGGGTGAACCACGTACATCTTGTGTGGTGTGTGATTGGTATTTTATCTCTGTCATTGATATACTGCGATTGCATTACTGTTTTGGATATGATAAGTAGATGTGCATAATAGATCTAAGCTGATAAGTGATATATGAATGTTGTGCTGTTCTTGTGTTAAATCCACTCGATCTTACCTTTGGTTGTAGACATCTCTGTCCTGCAACCCCCTCATAACTGCTTCGGGTGAGACTACATCTTCTTCGCAGGTGTTTCCGAAAGGGCCAGTAGTTAGGGCTTGTTGGTGCACTCTTGGAGCTGAACCTTGGGTCTGCCACTGTGCCAATAGTGTGCACTAGGCCAACACTCGGACGAAGTTTTGAAATACAACCAGTTGAAGGCTAGTCAAAGCACAAGGATTTCGCGCAGAGAGAACTTGTTTTAAGTTCCAAAGCTCAGGAAAGATAGCACGAAACTGCACGCAGAGCGCAAGTGTGCACAAGGTCTAGGTCGAGTTTCATTGAAAAAGCTCGGGAGGGAAAGCGAAAGTCGAGACCCAAAGTCACAGGGCTCGAAGGAGGTAGATCGAAGGCCGAGATCTTCGAAGCGTCGAAATCTTCCAAGTCTGGGGAGAAAGCCAAAGCTCAGGAGGAGGAGCGACAACTACCGTTGGATCTGAGCACGTGGATCAACAACTGTTGATCTAGAGGTAAGGTGCACACACCTTAACCATTTTAAGGCAGACATAAGAGTGGACTTTGCGAAGTCCCAAGTTTCGAAATCATCGGGACCGTCCATCATCAAAGGAAAGATGGCAGCAGATCAACATTTCGCTGACTCGCGATTTAGGGAATTCAAAGGGAAGACTTGTGAGAACTCGCGAAATACGAACTCACGAGTTTATCCAAGCCGTTGGGTCGAGACAGGTCGTGAGTCATCGATCTGGTGCAAGCGAAGTTTTGGGGATCGGAAGATCTGAGGTGAGAAGTCTTTCGACTTCACGAAACGCGAAGTCCTGAACCACTTAATAGCTGGGCCCTTGGTCATAGCCCATCATCAAAGTCAAAGGGGCTAGAGGAAAGGAGCTAACACCTAGAAGGAGTCTTCGATCGGGAAATCAGGAATCGAGAAAAGAGAGGTGAGCAATCCTCTGACTTCGTGAAACGCAAAGTCCCGATATGTGAAAGGGAGATCAGGACCATTGGATTGCGAGGATTGTGGACCGTTGGATTGCGGGGATTGTGGACCGTTGATCTGGTGCGCGAAACTTGCAAGTTCGGGTTTCGAAAGAAGGGAGAGTTGAGCCCCGGGTCATAGCGAGGAGTCATATGGAAAGGAGGCATGCGAATTTGCAAAGCGCTCAAAAGTTTGAGCATTCATAGACATCAGGTGGTATTAGAGCTTAATTTCGTCTGTAGATTTCAGGCGAAAGAGAAGAGGGAGATAGAGTACTAATGA
>JASDQU010208749.1:0-47474 GCA_032191745.1 Picea mariana | reverse complement strand
CCCAAGATTGCTTGTCCTCAAGCAACATCAATCCTGGGTGCTGCAAAATATGCTCCCCCTCCCACGTGGCATCCTCCACTGGAAGTCCCCTCCATCTAACCAAGCAATCCCTAATGACCATGTTCCTCAACCTGTACTCTCTCTACTCGAGCACCTCATCTGACACTAGCTCCAAGTGGGTGCATCATATCCATACAATGCTCTAAATGGTGACGTCCTGATAGACATATGGTGAGTCGTGTTGTAAGAATACTCACCCATGTGCAACCACCTCACCCATGTGCATTGTATTCCTCCCACATAGTTCCTCAAATACCCCTCCACCCATTTTTTGACAATCTATGTTTGTCCATCTGTCTGTGGGTGGTAGCTGGTACTCGTGGCTAGCTCTCTGCTTATCAACCGAAAAAGCTTCTGCCAAAATGCGTTGATGAAGCGACTATCTCTATCACTGACTATCTGCCTAGGTAGGCCGTGCAACCTGAATACCTCTTTGAAAAACAACTCTACTACATGTATGGCCTTGTATTCCGTGGGTATGGCAAAGAAATGTGCAAATTTGGTCATCCTGTCAACCACCACAAATATACAGTCCCTGCCCTGCACTTGAGGAAGGCCTGTAATGAAATCCATAGAAATGCTCTCCCATTTCTGCTCTGGAATGGGTAGAGGCTGAAGTAACCCTGTTGGATGTGTCTACTCGGACTTGTTCTGCTGACAAGTTGTGCACTCATGAATGTGCTTTAGTACATCATCCTTGAGACCCTTCCATGAGAATCTGATGCAGGAGCATCGCTCCATCTCAACACGTGCCAGCTAATCAACACGTGTGGTGCACATTCAAGGAAGGAGAGGCGTCGCCCTCTCATTTTTTCCTCGAGAATCCAAGGCATGATCCAGGAATTAATTGAAGACAAGTTGGAAAAGCCAAATCGTGCTTTTGCACAAGCTAGAGATAAGGTCGCCATTAATAGGTTGACGACAAAATGGATCTGTGTCCGATTTGGAGCAGAATTGCCATCATTATAATTTGGCCTTTCGATAAACATTAGGGATGGTGATTTGACACCATTAGTTAGCTTGCGAGGGAAGCTCATTTGAGCCCCTCTTGTATAAATCATTGTATTGTATGTCTGATAGAGGTTAGACGACATGCTACTGAAGCTCGATGAAAATCATTGTAAGCCAAATTAGGAGGTTGATGAGATCCGAGACTCAGTTGCAGCTCGGACTCCACCATTGTAAATTGAAATTCCACCATTAATAGAAAATGACAGTTTTTCTTGTTTTACATTTCTGTTCAATGGATGTTGTGTTATGAATGTCTTTTACATGTTCATGAATGGTAGATGAATGTTAGAAATCATCTGCATGGATAGAGATACAATTTTCTATCCGCGAGTGTGTTGAGTTAAGTATGGTTGTCTAGGCTAAGTGCAAGGAGTGCACGACAGAGAGAGGAAAATCTATAAGCCAACGCAAAGAGTGTGGGTCTGAACTCAGTGGAGTTAGAAGAGAAGTTGCCAAAAGGGAACACCAGATTAATTTATAGATTCAGGGAGAAATTTCAAGGCAGTTAAGTCCCTTGAAAATAAAGCCTGTGTGGAGAGAGGCACAGTTCAGAGTTACTGAACACTCTAGAATACTCTTCCAGAAGGGAATCGAGCTTGTCTGATCATACCCAGGAACTACACAGTTGAAGGTGTAGAAGAATCCAGGGATTACTGAACATTGTGGTGAAGGAAGGCTTTGAAAGAAGTGCAACGACAAAGGAAAGGAGATGCCTTAAACCTTTCCATGAGGCCGAGAGATAAGTTGTCGAAGAACTGAGCCAAGCGTAAGGAGTGTGCCTAAGGTGTTAAGAGTTCACCTTATAAGCTCAAGAAGCAAAGCGAGAAACTACCAAGAGGGCATGAGAATCTCACAGAGGAATTGGGAACCTTGGAGGTTTTCAAGCCGAGCAAAGTCACAGGAGAGTTGCACAGATATTTGCAAGGAGCGCAGAAAGCCTTCAAGAACAACCTAAGTCTCGAAAGGATAAATTGAGATAAGTGTGCAAAGAAGCTGAGGACTTGCCGAAGGCTCGAAGACAGAGAAGTCACCCATTGTCAAGGAGGAGATAGGTGGTAGAAGATCAAGAGGTTTGGGAGAAAGAACTTCATAAGGTTTGCCGGAAGCAAACAAAGGATCTTCACGAAGTCGCGAAGAGAGATTTCAATCCAGGCCATTGGATCTGGAAGGGCACGTGGCAAAGGATCAGTGCATCGCTGATTTTCAATTGAAAGAAGCAGAGTCGAGAGAAGACATGACTCGCGAAGTCCGAACTCACGATTCGATCATAGTCGTTGATCGTGAGAAGAACGAGGACCATAGATCTGGTCCCGAAGCATTCGTCGATTCAGAAATCGAGAAAAGGAGAAAGCAGCTCGCGAAAGTCTCGAAGTGTGGGTTCGCAAAGGGAATTGACCCACGATTGCAGTCCGTGGTCACATCAAAGAAGGAGCTTAGCATCGAGAACTAAGGCCATTGGCATAAGAACTAAAAGTGCTAAGGAGAGGGTCTGCAGGTTCCACATAGTGGGTGCTGAGGAATTGAAAAAGGGCCTGTGTAAATCGAAATCGGTTCCATCAGGAGCCCGACAAGTCATTTGACTCAAGGAATTGAACGATCCTAGACTGGGAGGTCGAGCCAGACCTTTGGAGGGGGGAGGTTGGCGTTAGAGTGGTATCAGAGCACAACTTCGTTTGTAGATTTCAGGCGAAGGAGAAGCTGAAGATGCTCTCAGTTGCAGAATGAGCAACGAACTTGTTAGGAGGGCAGGTAGAAGGTGAAGATGGCCATTAACGGTCATAAACATGAGTGAGGAGAAGTCCACTTGCAGAAGAGCAAGGGAGATATAGACAAGGAGCTCAGTGAAATTCGAGTGCAGATGGAGGAGCTAGCATTCAAGATGAAGCAGGAGTCAAAGGTACACTGGAGGTACGAATGGCCTTTGAAGAGGACAACCAGATGGCCTGTTCAGAATTTGTTGGCCATGAGGAAACAACAAGTGTTAAAGAGGTGGTTGAGGCATGCTGAAAACCTCGGTCATAAGGGAAAGAGATATGGCAAGAGTCTCGTAGATTTCCAGATGGGCAACGAGAAGGGATCAATGGATCTCATATATTGCTAGGTGGGCAGAAGAAATATCCCAGATTGCCAGGTGAGCAAGGGAGGAGAGGTGAGCTCAGCTGAGAGTTCATTGACAGATGAGGAGGCGGAAGAAAAACCTCACTCAGATGGAGATTCACGCAGAACTGTGAGTTGCGTGAATGAAGATGGTGACAAGTTAGAAACTTTCATCACAGTGAAGGAGGAGGATCATAGGTACATTCTGATCATTGGAGGAGTTGAGATATTCCTACCAAGCAGATGAGGAGAAGCTAGGACAGATGTTGCAGAGGCGACAGGGAGACAACAAGAAAATATTGTCAAGGAGGAAAAGGAACAAATATTGAGATCTGTCCCGATGGAAGGAGAAGAGCATTCAGCAGGATCGCTCGACATTTTCAACCAGAAAGTTGAACATGAGATGACTGTAGTACTGGGGTCTGCAATAGAAGGGGAAGCAGACTGCATAGACTTTGTTGGTCTATGTGAAGAATTGGAATCTCTTGAAAGGAGAGTGGTAGTGCAAGGCATGCACATCCAACAGGCTGGGTTGGAAGTAGATGAAGGACCACACCAACATGAGGAGCAGCTGGAGGAAGCTGAAATAGGAGCAGTCGAAGAACTGGCAGGAGTGAATCTGTCAGGAGCAGTGGTAGTTGAGCAGCAGTTCAATGATGAGGAGCCTATAGGAGTGAATATTGCAGCAAAATGGTTAGTTAAGTCCACAAAGGAAGAGGATGTCTTGGGAAATCAATGTGATTCACCCATCAATAAGAAGCGAGTGCAACAAGCTAGTCTGCAACAGAAGAACCAGTTGATTGAGCAGTTGGACAAGGTGATCGAGGAGATAAGAAAGATGATGTCAAGTCGGCAGAGGAATTGGTCAGCAAGAGGAAGCTGGACGAAAGGAAACCTACACGAGCAATGGGGATGATGCAGGATAAGCAGTGGTGAAGCAGAGGAGCCGAGAGACAGCTCCAGAAGAAAGTTTGGGATCCAGCTGGATTTCAGCCACGTTGGAGAGCTCATGAGCAGGAGCTCATGATTTTTTTCATTGTGGAGTATGATGCAAGAGCATTGCCCCATCTCAACACGCGCCTGCTAATCAACATGCGTGGTGCGCATTCAAGGAAGGAGAGGCATTGCCCTCTCATTTTTGCCTCAAGAATCCAAGGCGTGATCCAGGCATTAATTGAAGACAAGCTGGAAGAGCCAAATCATGCTTTCACACAAGATGGAGATAAGGTCACCATTAATAGGTTGACGACGAAATGGATCTTCGTCCGATTTGGAGCAAAATTGCCATCATTATAATTTGGCCTTTCGATAAACATTAGGGATGGTGATTTGACACTATTAGTTAGCTTGAGAGGGAAGCTCATTTGAGCCCCTCTTGTATAAATCATTGTATTGTATGATTGATAGAGGTTAGGCGACATGCTGCTCAAGCTCGATGAAAATCATTGTAAGCCAAATTAGGAGGTTGATGAGAGACGAGACTCAGTTTCAGCTTGGACTCCACCATTGTAAATTGGCATTCCACCATTAATAGAAAATGTCATTTTTTCCTGTTTTACATTTATGTTCAATGGATGTTGTGTTATAAATGTCTTTTACATGTTCATGAATGGTAGATGAATGTTAGAAATCGTCTGCAGGGATAGAGATACAATTTTCTATCCGCGAGTGTGTTGAGTTCAGTCTGGTTGTCTAGGCTAAGTGCAAGGAGTGCACGATAGAAAGAGGAAACTCTGTAAGCCAACGCAAGGAGTGCGGGTCTAAACTCAGTGGAGTTAGAAGAGAAGCTGCCAGGAGGGCACACCAGATTAATTTACAGACTCAGGGAGAAATTTCAAGGCGGTTAAGTCCCTTGAAAAAAAAGAATGTGTGGAGAGAGGCACAGTTCAGAGTTACTAAACACTCTGGAATACTCTACCAAGATGGCACCGATCTTGCATGAGCATACCTAGGAACTACACGGTTGAAGGTGTAGAAGAATCCTAGAATTACTGAACATTCTAGTGAAGGAAGGATTTGCAAGAAGTGTAATGACAAAGGAAAGGAGATGCCTTAAACCTTTCCATGAGGTCGAGAGAGAATCCGTCGAAGAACTGAGCCAAGCACAAGGAGTGCACCTAAGGTGTTAAGATTTCACCTTATAAGCTCAGGAAGCAGAGCGAGAAACTGCCAGGAGGGCACGAGAATCTCGCAGAGGAACTGGGAACCTTGGAGGTTTTCAAGCCGAGCAAATTCGCAGGAGAGTTGCACAGATTTATGCAAGGAGCGTAGAAAGCCTTTGAGAACAGCCTAAGTCTTGAAAGGAGAAATTGCGTTGAGTGTGCAAATAAGTCGAGGACTTGCCGAAGGCCTGAAGACAGAGAAGTCACCCATTGTCAAGGAGGAGATAGGTGGCAGAAGATCAAGAGGTTCGGGAGCAATAACTTCGTAAGGTTTGTCAGGAGCAAACAAAGGATCTTCACGAAGTCGCGAAGAGAGATTTCAATACAGGTCGTTGGATCTGGAAGGGCACGTGGCAAAGGATTAGCGCATTGCTGATTCGCAATCGAAAGAAGCCGAGTCGAGAGAAGACAGGACTCGCGAAGTCCGAACTCGTGATTTGATCACATTCATTGATCATGAGAAGAACGAGGACTGTAGATCTGGTCCTAAAGCATTCGTTGATTCAGAAATCAGGAAACGGAGAAAGAAGCTCGCGAAAGTCCTGAAGTGTGGGGTCGCGAAGGGAGTTGACCCACGGTCGCAGTCTATGGTCACATCAAAGGAGGATCTTAGCATCAAGAGCTAAGGTCGTTGGCGTAATAACTAAAAGCACTAAGGAGAGGGTCTGCAGGTGCCACATAGTGGGTGCCGAGGAATTGAAAAAGGGCCTGTGTCAATCGAAATTGGTTCCATTAGGAGCCTGATGAGTCATTTGACTCAAGGACTTGAATGATTCTAGACCGGGAGGTCGAGCCAGCCCTTTGGAGGGGGGAGGTTGGCGTCAGAATCTCTCCCTGATCTGCTTGTAAATTTTGAAGTACCCCTGGTGCCCTGCTGCAGGCGAATCATGACACACCTTCAGAATATTCCCCTTTAAGGTAGATTCTAGAACCAAGTAGATATGATCCTTGTAAAAAATGATGTCATCTAATACCCAGTATCTATCATCAACCACCTGTCCATCCATCACCTCACAAGCAAATTTTTTTTTTGAGTATTCCACCAACAAATGTGCTTTCCAGTCTGTGCAAATGTCCATCATCGAACACCCTGGTGGCCTCTTGGACAAGGCATTTGCTATGACGTTCCTTTTTTCCCTTGACATACTCATTGTCAAATTCAAAGGCTTGGATATTCAAGACCCACTTATGTTGTCTCTCACTGAGGTCTTTCTGATCCAGGAAATACTTGAGACTATTGTGATCAATCTTCACGACAAATCTGCTACCCACCAGATACTGCCTGAATTTGGTTAAGGCATGCATGATTGCTAGCATTTCCTTATCGTAAATAGATTAGAGTCACTCTGACTCTCTGAGCTTCCTACTCTCAAACATAATGGGATGGACTCCCTGCATCAACACTGCTCCAATCTCCACCCTTGATGTGTCGCACTCCAAGACGAATGACTGTGAGAAGTCTGGAAGGGCTAAAACAAGGCATGTGCTCATAACCTCCTTCATCTTCTCAAATGTCCGTTGTGACTCCTCTATCCACTAAAAGGCACCCTTCTTGGTCAAATCTGTGAGTGGTGCTCCTAACTATGAAAAAACCCTGACAAACCTCCTATAATAGTTGCACAACCCAAAGAAGCTCCACAACTCTATCACACTCCTAGGTGTTGGCCAATCCAAAATGGCCCTGATCTTCTCCTGATGTACCTGGACCCCCTGTGCACTGATGATGTGGCCCAACTAAAGTAACTCTGTCATCCCGAACTCACACTTGGACTCTTTGGCATATAGTGACTATGCCTCCATGATGCTCAACAGCTTATCCAAGTGCCCCATATGCTCCTGCCATGTCTTGTTGTAGACCAAAATGTCATCGAAGAAAACAAAAACTGATTTACACAATCGCCCCCTGAATATGTGGTTCATGCAAGAATGGAATGTAGTTGGTGCATTGGTCAGCCCGAATGGCATAACCATAAACTCAAAATGGCCAAAATGGCACTAAAATGTCATATTCTCTATGTCCTGCTCTCTGATGTTGATCTGATGATATCTAGAGCGTAGATCAATCTTCGAGAAGAAAACTACCCCATGCAGCTCATCCATCAAATCTTCAATGTGAGGGATAGGATATCGGTTCTTGATGGTTTTCTTATTCAAGGCCCGATAATCGATGCATATCCTCATGGTACCATCCTTCTTCAGGACTAATACAACTGAAGAAGCGAATGGACTGCTATTAGGTCTGATGTGTCCCATCACCAACAATTCCTTGATTTCTTTTTCTGTCTCATCCTTGAACCTCCTAGGATGATGATAAGGTGGGGTGATCATGGGTTTTCCCCCCTCCTCCAACTCAATGGTGTGCTCAAATCCCCTATTTGACGGTCTCCTTGGTGGAATCAAACCAAAAACCTGTTGATGTCGTCCCAACAAGTTCCTGATCTATGTCTAATACTGTTGTTGACCCTCAGAATACTTCCGCGTAGTGATCAAGCAGTCTACGGAAAATTCTACCTCTCCATGCCTGAAGATCCTTTCCATCCTCTTAGCTGAGACTATCTTGGGTGCTCCTGTCGACATGCCCCTCAGAACAACCCTCTTCCTGTCACTGTCTCTGAACCCCATCTCCAAGGTTTGGTAGTTGGTGGTATTTTTCCCAAGGTGATCAACCACTCGACTCCCAAAACCACATATGTGTTTGATAGGTCAACCACATAAAATGTATCTCTCACGGTGTAGTTTCCTAAATTGATCTCCAAGTATAGAACTTTGTCTATACACTCCACTATATGGCCATCTGCTACTGCAACATCAAATCCCTCAAACTCCTATGTTTGAAGGGCCCGTCTCGATACCAATGAAGCGTTGATGAAGTTGTGGGTGGCCCCATCATCTATCAAGGCAATTTCTCATTTCCCCTGAATAGTCCCTCTGATCCGAAGGGTGTCGTACCTAGGAACACCAGAAAGGGTCGCTATGACTCCTCCCTTTGCTCTTTTCCATCTCCTAGCATGCTCAGGAGGTTGTGGAACTAATGGTGGGTGGGCCTCTGTCGGTGTCAGTGGTCTATGAGGAGGTTGCTCCTTTTCCTACTTTGACTCCTCCTCTGAGCTGGTGGATCCACTATCCTGCTCCTCCTCTTCACTTTCCACATTGTTTGTTGCCACGTCAATATAATGAATCTCTCCCTTGCCCATGCACCTGTGGCCTGGGACCTAAGGATCTATGCAGTTGAAGCAAAGCTTCTTCCTCATAATCTCTCACCTTGTCTCATCATCCAACTTCTCCTTGCCCTTCCATTCTCTCTCGAATGGATTCTGGTCTCGATCCTTATGTCGTATGAAGGGTTTGGAAAAGGGTTTAGTTTTTGGCACCGAGTCTGCCAAATCTCTAGTGCATAGGATGGAATCCTACAAGGTGTGAGGCCGATATGCCTTCACCCATCCTCTCAAGGGTTCTGTGATCCCTTATGTGAATAACATGATCATCCTAGGCTCAGATATATCTGTCACTACCATTTCTACCTGCTGAAACTTTGAGATGAATGCCTCTGTTGTGCCAGTTTTTCTCAACTGGGATAGATCTCTAAAATGGATCTCTAGATCCCTCTTGTCAAATCTGTCCATGAGTCTCTCTGTGAACTCCCTGTAGGAGGTGATGTGACTGTGACCCAATGTCACCAATCCATGATGCCACCACTCGTGTGCCTCACCCTCCAAGTGTAAGGTAGCGAAACCGATGGCCTCTGTCTCATTCATCTTATTGAGCTTGTAGTATGTGTCTAGCTTATGTACCCAAGATTTGGGGGTGCATTTGGATGATCCATTGAAAGAAGGTATGGTGAGTTTACCAACTTTCCAGATGAAATCAATGTTATGCCCCTACTGCTACTGCAATACTCTTCTCTGTGGCTCTCTGGGGCGGTTCTTGAGTCTGAGTCCACAATACTCGACTAGGGTCATGTCCTGATGGAAGTCACGGCCCAATGTTGCATACTCCCTCATGTACTTTGCAATGCTCTCTGCATGAGTGGGAAGCCTCTGTGTTATCGGCAGCTGTGCTACTACTGGGGGTGCCCTCTGGAAATTGGGAAACAAAGGTCTGGGAATCCTACACGAAGAGGTGTATGTGCGAGTAGGAGAATAGGGTCTACTGCCTGCCCATGAGTTCCCCTATGTTGCATGTGGGGCTTGTGTGCCCGGGGTGCCCACTATAGCCAACAATCATCCATTTGTGCCAAGGACTGAGTCATGGCCTGCTGACTAGCTACCATATCGTTGATAACCTGCATGAAGGCTGCCTCTAGCTCCATGGGGGGCTTACCACTGCCCTCTGGTTTCTCATATTTGTCTCCTAGCATCCTCTCTACCTCGTGCTCATCCCTTCTCCCTGCTTCCATGTGCGCCTCTTCCTCTTCCTCTAAGCTGGGAGGGAAAGGAGGAAAGTCAGGCCTAGGCCTTCTTTCTTTGCACCTGTTGTAAGTGACATATTCGTCACCTAGGTGCTCACGAACCTCTGGGTCTTCTACTGCACTCATCATCTTTAGTCACAGACTGGCAGTACTAAAGCTCTGATACCACTGAAATACCCCTGATCCAACTAATCTAGATATCTACAGCTGATCTAGTGTTTTCTCTCATGGATATGATACTCTGGGGGTTTCTGGATGCGTTTTTGTCTTTCAGATCTGACACTCTGGGGGTTTCTGGATGCGTTTAAGTTATGTGTTTGAGATTCTTTGTGATTTTCACATGTGGGTGTCATAAATTATGGTTTAAACAATATATATATGATGCATGCAAAAATAAGGAACAACAACCGCCAAATAATATATATTATGAGATTAAGTAGGAAAAATACAATGATATATTGGAAATATAGAAAATAGTCCTCAGTTAGATCTCATGGATCGTCACTAAAATACAATCAGATAACATAAAATACTTGTGATCAGAAGATGAAGGCAGATATGATGCATGCACGGATAGATCGACGAAATCAGCAGTTCCGGAGAAGCACGGTAACTGCTACAAACTAGAAAACTCATCATGAAGGTTATAACCGCCGAAATGAGCTGGACACTGCCTCAATAGAAGCGCCCTAGCCTCTACGCTGATCCTGGTGACTATCAGACAAAACATCTGTCCTCTAAAGCTCCAGATCTTGCCCCCTGGGGGTCTGCGCACCTCCTGGGCTCTCTGAGTGTGTCCTAATGATTCCACCAACAAAATCAGTTGCTATATGTCTCAAAATGTGCACCCTGGCTAATTTTGAACTTGGTCGGAGGGGTTTCCTCGGATCTAATCTGAAACTCTGTCTAGAACCCCAACTGTCCTTCCTCAAGAGTTGCGCACTATATGGCTGACTGCTATGCCCTGAAGGATTCCACCGTCATAATTTGATGACAGATGGCTCAATCTATGCACCCTGGATGGATCTCAACTGGGTCGGAAGGGATCTGCAATAAAAGCTTTGATCTCGTACAGCTACACAAACCCTCTCTCTGACCTTGTGCCCTCACTGGCTGAGCTACGCAACACTGCAAACTGGATACTCTTGAATCACACGATGAAATACCTTGATGGTACCTTTGATAGGCTGGGGTGTGTCTCTCAACACTAAAACCAATCAATGGTGGTGGTTTCCTCCAGAAATCCACAAAACAATAGAAGGTCAAATATCCTCCTCCTTTGGGAACTCTCTCAAAAATAAATCATAACATAGCATAATGAGGAATTAGGTCAAATTCCTCCCTTTATACTCTTCCCGATCTAATTCACCATTGACCTCACTTAAGGTCGGCGTTTTTCCTCCTAAGGTGAGTAATTAATTAATTAAGTCTCCCCCTTAACACCTTTTCATTCTATTTCTTCGTAGACTTAGGATTAAGTGACATTTCCTATGTTTTTGGCTTAATTCATCGTTTAGCCATTAATTCTCCCTTATTTCTCCTCTCGTTCCTTGTTTATGCCTGACTATAGTCTTCGGGAACAAATAGACTACTAAGTCACTCCCTGATGGCCTACTCTTGGGAACGAGACATCATAATCATATCCCCCTATAACACTTTTCCATGTCCATCTCATAGATAGTGATGTATTTTATTATTAAAAGTATTAAAAGTATTACATTCCCTAGGCTCTCTGGCCTTTTCAATTGTTCAGGCACTCCGACATCTAATCAATAAACAAAATACATTAATCCAGGGACTCAAAACTGAGGTATTATGTTATCAGCCTTTCTAAAACCTGGAAAATAACACAAGTCAATGGTGGTATAAGAAGTTATGGAAATTAAATGGTCCTATGAAGGGTATTATTTTTTTGTCTTGTGCTTAAAAGTAGAGTTCTGACCTAGGACATAATACAAATTCGAAATAGAGTGGGCTCGAGATACTGTTATCTATGTAAAAGGAATGGGGAAACAAATCTACACTTATTTTTGGAATGTCCATATACTCGAAAGGTTTGGAAAGAGATCAAATACCAATTGTGCCTTGACCATTTGTGGGATAAAGGGTTATTCACAGCTTGCTTCCAAGAGTTCTATGTGTTGGAATATTCACCAATACTAAGAAGGGGGGCGAATCAATGTTGAGTACTTTTTACCAATTTCAATCACAACATTTACTAATTAATGATTCCATTCACTTATGATTGCATTTAACATATCATAAACATATAACCATAAACAATGCATCACATCATAACCACAGATACACAGTACACCAATATTTTACGTGGAAACCAAAATGGGATAAAACCACATAATGCTTTCTTTTATATCAAAAGATTGCATTCATAGAAAGCACCAACTTCCAAATTCTCCAACACCAACTGGAAGGAGGCTCCAACCCCCTATTTACAATCTCCAACCTGAAGGAATCTACAACTCCCTGAATTGCTCCAACTAGAAGGAGGCTCCAACCTTTTGATTTACATGCTCCAACCTAAAGGAAGCTCCAAATCCCTGTATTCTTCAGCTACAACCCCCTTTCCTTGCCCCTTCCTTCCGCCCTAAAATATAAGTGTAGACTCAACCAATCACTGATATTTTCACTAATAATCAACCTATCACTGATAATCAACTTGTCACTGATAATCATTATCTCTGATAATCAACATGTCACTATCATCGTCCAATTTGTCACTGTCCTTGTCACTGATATTGATACCTCATCATCAATAACATCATCAATAAGACCAGATCCACTCTCATAAATCATACACCAATACCATCACCAATATTTGCATCAAATCATATGCTAAGATATGTGTGTCATNTAAACCATGTGCCAAGATATGCCTCAAACATGTGCCATAACATCCATCAACCATGTACTAAAACATGTACCATAACATCCATCAACCATGTACTAAGATATGTACCATAATATCCATCAACCATGTACCAAGATGTGCCTCAAACATGTAAACATATAACAAAGTACATCTCAAACTATGTGCCCAATATCCAATATGCTCCTCAAGCGATATGCCAAAAGCATGCCTTAAGCATGTGCCAAACCATCCAAGATATGATTTAAGCATATACCATAACCATCAAAATAGAACACATAGAAAGAATACCTTTAGTCATGTAGCAACCTGGTGTATGTGATCACAAACCTGCAAACCTTCCTCAACTTCAACAACAAGAGAATAACATCTTCATCAAACTTTAAGTCAGTCTCACGGGACTAGTTTTTGGATTAGTCACCAAACCTAACTTTAAACAAGCATAACTTCGCACTTGTAATGAATAAAGGTCTGAAACTTGTATCCAATATTCTTCAATATCTTCTTTGAAATTCCTCCAAGTTTCACTCCTTGAATCATCGTTGAAAAGGAGTTATAGCGAGAATGACAGACCTTGTTGAATTTTGGCCTATTATGGAGAGCGGATTTGTAGAGCATGCCATGCACTAAATATTTGATCTCTGGTTTTGAAACTCACACACAACATACTAAGGATTGTACTCTTTCCAATTAAATTGGTCTCACAGAATTTGGATCCTCTATGAAAAAGTTATGACTATTTTTCTCAGAACACCTATTTGATACTAGTTTCAGGACTAGTCAAAAACCCTATCTTCCACAGAGTTTATCTCAAAAAATGCAATGATCCAGAAGCTGAAATTTTTACCACATGTACCTTGATATGTCTTCTCAACATCCTCCAAGTTTATCTATCTAAATCATTATATAAAAAAATTATAGTGAAAATGGTAAGATGACCTTTAAATAACATACCTTAGAACACATCATCACAAAACTTCATCCTCCCTTGGAATTTTTCCTTTCTTCACTTCATCTTCCCTCTGAAATTCGCCTCAAATATCCTTGGTTACCTCAGATAAAAATCACTTGAGTTGATGTAAAAAATGAACTCCTAGGTGCCTTATTTATACTAGATCTGGCACCCTCTTTTTAGGGTCGGCTTGTCACTTCTTGTTAAAATTGTTTAGAGCTCCTTAACCATACTTAAGGGATTTCATCTTCAAGAGGGAATATCTCTTCAACCATGAGGAACCACGTGGTGTACCACCTACCATTGGAAACTACATGATGAGGACTATCCATCTATGATGGTTGTGCATGAATTCACAATTTTCTTCACATTCTTTTTCTTCAAACAACTTTGGGCTTTATGACCACATCTCTGGGCTTCTTAACCACTTAACCATATTTCCATGGATTTTTGTATACTTATTCAAAATATCTTCCCATGAGGGCCATGCTTAGAGATACGCCATAAGGGGACCACTTGGGAGACTTCTCCAAATACACCCATCTCTTGGACTTCTTATAGGGTTGACATCAATGACAACCAAGTTTCCAACAATATCCCCCTTTGGCATTGATGGCAACACTCATACTCCCCCCGTGACATTGCTTCCGATATTTTTGACCTCGTGTTTCTCTCCCCCTTTGACATCAATGGAAAAGGGTAACTCTCCTTGACAATATACCTTCTTTGAACAATCTCTCTTTGTCTTTATACACTTCCCTTATCTTCATGCTTCTGATCTTTCTCTTATGCTTTTGTTCTTTCTCTTCCCCTTTGACATTAAGGGTAACTCCCTCTAATGATTTCTCTCTCCCCTATGTTCTTTTACAATATGTCATGTAGATAAATGTGGGTCTTCTTGTATCTGCTTCCTTTCCTCTTTTCCTAGTGCTCTTTGTCCATTGGTGCTTCTTGTTATTGTAATCTACTGACGTCTATGAAAAACATTCATATTAAGGTTTCTTCATCACTTGACTTCAAGTATTCATGGCTTGCCAACTTCATTGAACCGACATCAATGACATAATCATCCAACAATATTCTCTTTATAGTATAACTATTCCTGATAGTTTCTCTCTGTCTTGTTGTACCTATCACTACTTGCCTTCCTAACTGGTTTCACATGTCAATACGCTTTACTTCTGAGTCATATGCTTTACAATGAGTCCATCTTCCATTTTTGCAAATCAGAGCATGCCATGTGCTGGAGATCTGAGGCAAATTACATCAACTCAAGTGATTTTTATTTGATGTAACCAAGGAGATCTTAGGTGAATTTCAAAGGGAATATGAAGTGAAGAAGGGTGAAATTCCAAGGGAGGATGAAGTCTTGTGATGATGTGTTCTAAGGTATGCTATTTAAAGGTCATCTTACCATTTTCTCTATAACATTTTTTCTAGAATAATTTAGATAGAGAAAAATGGAGGATTTTTGGAAGACATATCAAGATACCTGTGGAAAAACTTTCAGCTTCTGGGTCATTGCATTTTTGGAGATACACTCCATGGAAGATAGGGTTTTTTACTAGTCCTTAAATTAGTATCAAACAAGTGTTTTGAGTAAAAACAATTATAAATTATTCATAGAGGATCAAAATTTTGTGAGACTAATTGTATTGGAAAGAGTACAGTCTGTAGTCTGTTGTGTGTGAGTTTCAAAACTAGATATCAAATATTCAGTGCTTGGCATGCTCTACAAGGTCACTCTCCAGAATAGGCCAAAATTTAGCAAGGTTTGCCATTTTCACTATAACTCCTTTCTGCAATTCCTTATGAGGTCATGCTTTCATCCATTGTCATGTATATTCTTTGGTTCATGTCAAGTATAGTCTTCTAGTCCTTCCAAATATCTCATGAAATCATATATGTCCATATGTCATAACAACTGTCCATGACTCTGCTACACAATTGCACACACTACTGACTAATCTGCCACTTCATTGTTCTAAGAGCTTCTTTGAATCTGCTACACATATTCCTGCTTCTCAAGCTGAATAAAATATGTCTACTAGTCTTCTCTATCTTCAAAACAAACTCTACAAGTTCACAACATTTTGTACCGAATATGTCCGGCCTGGATGAATACATGCTTGAAATCTTTCATACAATCATGAATCTCTGCCTCAAAAGTGTGTCAATGATATTCCTTGTATATGTCAGCTAACCTCTTCATATCTGCATGGAGATGTGTTCTAAATTGCACCTTGAAGTATTCAACCAATTTATCACAAAACATTATGCACCTATGCCATCAAACCATTTTGAATCTTCCTTCCAAAAATATGCAAACAAACACTTCAGACTGCTCGAAAGATAGTTCTCTGATATGTAATAGCTGATCAGAGCATGCCACGTGCTGAATATTTTATTTCTAGTTTTGAAACTCACACACAACATACTAAGGAGTGTACTCTTTCCAATGGAATTGGTCTCACAGAATTTGGATCCTCTATGAAGAAGTTATGATTGTTTTACTCAGAACACATGTTTGATACTAGTTTCATGACTAGTCAAAAACCTTATCTTCCACAGAGTGTATCTCCAAAAATACAATGACCTAGAAGCTGAAATTTTTACCACATATACCTTGATATGTCTTCTCAACATCCTCCAAGTTTCTCTATCTGAATCATTCTATAAAAAACAATATAGCAAAAATGGTAAGATGACCTTTAAATAACATACTTTAGAACACATCATCACAAAACTTCATCCTCCCTTGAAATTTTGCCCTTCTTCACTTCATCTTCCCTCTGAAATTACCCTTAGATCTCCTTGGTTAACTCATATAAAAATCACTTGAGTTGATGTAACAAATGAACTCCTAGGTGTCTTATTTATACTAGATCTGGCACCCTCTTTTTAGGGCCGACTTGTCACTTCTTGTTACAACTATTTAGGGCTTCTTAACCATAATTTGGGGCTTCCATATTCAAGAGGGAATCTCTTCAACTGTGAGAAACCACGTGGCGTACCAACTACCATTGGAAATGGCATAACGAGGACTATCCATCTATGAGTGTTGTGCATGCATTTACAATTTCCTTCACACTTTTTTTCTTCGAATGACTTCGAGCTTCATGACCACATCTCTAGGCTTCTTAACCACTTAACCATATTTTTAGGGCTTATTGTAGACTTCTTCAAAGCGTCTTCCCGTGAGGACCATGCTTAGAGATACGCTATAAGGGGACCACTTTGGAGACTTCTCCAAATACACCCATCTCTTGGACTTCTTCTAGGGTTGACATCAATGACAACCAACTTTCCAACACTATGTTTGATCCTCATTGAAGGCCTATAGAACTCTTCTTGTCTTGGTCACATGGGGGGTCTAGCTGGCCCGAAACACTAGTTTATTTGAAGATAAAAAAATTCTAGCGTTTAAGGTTTCACAACAAATTTTGGCCCTCCTCTCTTGCTACAGGGCCTCTAAAATCATTAAAAAATCACGAATGATTAGTGAGGTAGTAATCAACAAAGAAAATACTTGGGGATTTTTTGATGGGGCATTTCAAGGCCCAGGTCGAGGCTATGGGTTTGGTTTTCTTATATACTATTCAAACTCCTGTTATATCCCTAGCAAATCAAATTTTGGATAGGGTACCAACAACATGGGAGAATTCAATGCTTTGTTTTCATTAATCAAGTGTGCAGTGGACATAAACTTGCATGTTTTCCAAGTCTATGGAGACTCAAAATTTTCCATCGATTGGATGAATGATGATATTCATGTTTCAAACTTGGGACTACAACAAATAGCTCATTAGTTAAAGGTTATTTCTGCATTATTTCAACAGATCATTTTTACACATATCTACAGGGAGCTTAATACTTCAACTAATTCACTCTCCAAGGATGCTTTACAATTGGATGAAAAATTATTGGTCGTGGAAGAATTCTTAGATGGTGACCTGGTCTCTCAAATAGAATGTTCCTTTTATGACTTGTAGAAATTTCTCTTGATCTATGTTTAGGACTACTGTGCATGTTCATCTGTAGATGAATGCTCATTTTATAGGACTAAATCAGAGCCTCTTGTTGGCTCTGATTTAGTTTTGTATCTCAGTGGCTCTTGTGAGCCTTAAAGGGTTGGCTCTGTCTCAGTAGGGAATTAGATAAAAGCTGACTTTTGTTTGCAAGTGCTTGCGCCTAAGGATTGTACATTCCATTTCATTGAAATAGAAAGTACAATTTTTTTTTTGGGGGGGGGAATTATATAGATGTTTATAATATATTTAGGAATAAATAAACAATTAATTAAAATATTAGCAAGGTTTCAAAATGAGAAAAATTAATTATGTATATATGAGGTTCATGGAGTTAATTGGGAAAAGGATATGGTTATGGTGCATGCGAACTACAATATTTGGCTATTCACCCATTAAGGAAATGCCAGTGGTTTACTGGATGAACACAATTGGCACATGTGTCAATCTATCCACTGAAACAAAAGAATGTTAAAGGAATCCTGGAAATGGAGAAGATGAAGAGATAGTTCATTATTAAGGAAATCATTCAACCATGAAGCCATAACATGTGCAACAATTTCATATTATGAAGAATCAGATGAAGATATTGCTTCTGAAATAGTTGAGACTATAAATCCACTAATAAGGTTTACACATTTCAATCTAGAATATAATGCAGATAAATGTATTTGAAAAATGAAAAGATATTTCAAAAGCATATTGAGATCCAATCTGACAAACTACAATTATTCTTCTCTTGATAGAGAGTGTAAATCTTAAAAAAAAATGTGTACAATGTTCTCGCATGCACTCTGTGTTACACATCAAATTTCCACACCTAGGTACCTCGCCCTAAGTGTTGCAAGTGTCGTAAAAGTGTCATATGCACCTTGCTAAGTGTCGCATACACCTCGACAACATGCAATAACATATGTCACAATTCCTAGTGAATGTGGAGGAGAAATATATTATATGAAGGTCNTGTGCACATGAATTATTATTAATATTCATGAAAAGGAAATTAATTTAGTGTGAGAATCCGCCTCACATTTGGTTTCCTATTTTTAAGGGGAGGTTGAGGATCTCATGGATGGTTGAAATATTTCCTCCTTAAAATCCTTGAGAGATATTTCCTCCCTAAAATCATTAAGAGATATTTTCTCCCTAAATATCTTGGAGATCCCATTTTAGTGAATCTGATGAGTGCTCTTCTCCATGGTGGTTAAGCCTCCAAATCCTATATAATGAGGGATTTCCATGGAGAAAGGAGAAAAAGGCAGATTTGAGGTATCAAAGTTATGATCTTGGGATAAATCCTTTGGATATCAAACCTATGAACTTGGGAGCATCGTGCAAGGGCTGGACAAGGAGGACTTGGAGATGCTACTACAACTGCATCTACAAATTGTAAGTGTCTTTTTAATGTTCTCATTAATATATGCTTGGCCTATTTCCTTGTATTTTATGTATCTTTACATATGCTTGTCTATTGTAGATGAATTTGTTTAATCTAGTATGCTAGAGTAGGAGTTCCCTTGTGTCTCTTTGTTTCCCGTGGTTTGAAGGTATCAAGTTGTGTGAACGAGTTTGGAGATCAAGCTCAAATTGGAGCAGCAAGGACAAACACCGGAAATAGGTACGATCACCTTTCCTCCTTCTCTCTTTTCAACTAGTTGAGCAAATCTCAAAGGGATGTTAGTGTCCATTTGCATCTTTCTGTCTCGATATTAGGGGTCTAGAATCTGAGGGAAGATCCACTTGTCCATAGGGGGATTTTTCTATAACACTCTGGACATTTATATCGTGAACCAAAGAAAAACTAGTGTAGAGGAGACGTAATATGGCAATAAATGCCACAACAAGACACCAACCACAATTTCCATGTCATTGTTTATAACCAATGGAACTAAGAATATTTTCTTGTTGTCTGGAATCTTTCTTCCATTTCAACGTTCCACATTCTTATTAATCATATTATGTTTGGAGCTCTACAATTCGAAATCTTGGGAGAAAAAGTGAGATGAAGAAGAATGCATCCCTATTACTCCTATTACGTTCAAAGCTATACAATTGGAATATTTGGGAGAAATAGTGATGGGAAGAATAATGAAGATTGGATCCACTAATAATTAGATTAATCTAAACTAGCATACCCTCTAAGTGGGTGAATGGGAATGCCGAAGTAATGTGAGGGAAGTTTTCGTAGTAATGTTGTTAATTGAAATCATAAAAATATTGCAATTAAAATGATCTTATTTTAAAGACGACAATGAAGATGTCGATAATGATGGAATTTAAAACTAATATGTTTTGGTCTTATATCTTTTGGTGGACAATTACATAAAAATATGTTTAGAATGGGGTTCAATTGGGTTTATACACATATGCTCTAATATGTGTTGAGATGGACATTAGCCAAGGACAAGAGACTCATACATTGAAATGGGCAATTTTATGTGGGTTCAGGTTCTGGATTATGAGAGTATTGATTCCCATGGCCATGTCAAGTCATTGCCCCATTCTCGAGGATGTGTTACATTGCTACAACTTTGATGATGTTTGTAATCTCGATCTCAGTTGTGACCCTAGTTCTCTAGTCGTGGACCTCTTGCGTTTTCCTTTCACAGAGGTGTATGACTGGTCTATCAAGGCATTACAGTAATCAGTTCCCTCTTTTGGCCTTTAAGGAGGTACATACTTGCCCTATAGATTCACCTCCCTGTTCCCCATGTAGAAGAAATTCAAATAATCAGTTGGGTGAAACCTGTGCTCCAAGCCCTCCTCGATCGTCTTACTGTCAATTATTCACAAATAATGAAAGGTATCAAACTTCTCATAAGGCAAAAGATGCATCTGAGACTTAAGAATCAACAAATAGACACAACATATCCAAGATTCTTTCCCTCAAGCATGTGCCTACTCAAAAAAGAACAAAATACAAAAATATAAATCAAAACATGGCAAGCATGTGAGCAACCATATCTGAAGGATGACGATGCATAGGCTACTACAAATTTGCAAACTATTGATTTAGAGAAGGAGAACATTGAGAAATGATTATATTTTGAGGATTATTTAATCTTGTAAGTGCATTCTACATGTGTGAAGTGTAGTTTACATTCAATTATTGAATAGAAATGGCAATTTTTTTTTGTTGGAAAAGAAGAAAATAAATTAGCATCTCAATTTCAAATTGTACTTAATATTAATTTCAAATATGGTACATAAGCATGTTTATATATCATGGAATCAACATGTATGTTTAAAAATTAAGTTGTTTAGTATGTAAGAGATTATAATGTTTATAACACTCATTTCAATATTTGTGAATATTATAAAATTAAAATAATAATAAGCTTATGTGTGTTAAATAATAATGTTTTTACTTTTTTTCCTTTGATGAGTTTTGCCTAAAATTCAATTTGAAATTCATAAAATTGCAAATTTCAATGGTTGAGATTATAGATTGCCTCGTGAAATTTTTTAGGACATTAAATCGATATATTCATTCAAAAACAAGATTTAAACAATGTAAAATTGTAATTTTGCCAATAATTACATTATTGGATTTCAATTAATTGCTAAAAAAAAAAATCTTAAAACTTTTATACTACACCTTTATAAAATTATATATATATATATATATATATATATATATATAAAAGTAATATTATAATAATTACATCATATTAATTATTAAAAAATAAAATAAAATAATTTTTATTATAAAAATATATAAGAAAGCATATAATTAGATAGATTGATTTTTATATAATTTATAAATATATTAAATATCATTGTAAAGTTATTATTTATTGATTTAATTTATTAAACTATCAAAAAATGACTACAAAATTATTATTTATTGAACTCATTAAAAATAATCGAGCCAATGAATATTCAATAATTAAAAGAAAAAACAGTAATTAATGAAGAATCCACATGGTGTGATTGCAGAGTGTGAACGGTTACTTAGTCTTGTCGTGAACAATTTAGAAAGATGTGGAATTTTAGCATAAAATATAAATATAAAAGTGTCTTCTATGGTGTTAGAGGTGTCGTTCTAACAAGAAATAAAAGTATTTTCAAAAATGAATGATGAAAATAAATAAAGATACGCATTGAAACAAGGGAAATTTGAATAAATGTCTTTTAATATATTAAAACTAATAATTAAAGATTCATAAAACATTTAAAATTTATAATAATTTATTATATGTTTATAATTTTTAATTAGAATTTATTTACATATAAATAAATGTGTTGTTTTAAATTTTTGAGTAAAATAAGCAAATGGCTTGTTTCTACTGAAAATATGTATTACCCATAAGGAACATAAATCCAATATATTATTGGATTTAAGATCAATATTATATCATTTTTTCATTAAAAATATTTAAAATCAAATTTTTAATAAAATTATGATTTTAAAATGTTAAATTATATGAATGTTGTAATTATTTTCAAAATTGTCAAACCTATCTATGTGAGTTAAATTTGAGTTATCAAATTTGTAGTTGAGTGAAATTTTTGAAAAATAACCAAAATGTTGATTAATTGTCAAGCTCTTCTTTTGGTAGGAAGCCCTGGTCCACACTTACAATTGTTGTGAGGATGTGATGTTAATTAGTTCTAGATATTTTAAAAACTAATTAATATGGATGTGAAAAATATTTAAAACTTTAAATGATGGATTCCAACTGCACTTGTACTATTATTTTTACTTATTTGTCTAATTTGAACATTTCATGAATAACTAGGTTTTCAAAAAAAAAAAAATGGTTTTAATGTTAACTTAGTGATTTGTAAACCACTATGGTTAATCAACCATGTTTTTTTGGTTATTTTGTAAAAACAATTAGAGGTTAAACGAAAAATAATGGAAATTGAGTAAAAATTAATTATGTTAATGAAATTGCATATAAGAGGAATAGATTGCATAACAAGAAGTGAGAAGTTTTTTTTCAATATAAATTTTTGAGAGACTTAAATTTATCTATACAATTGAAATCAAGGGGAAGTGAAAAGTTTTTTCTTTTAATATAATTTTTTAAGAGAGATAAATTTATCTATACAATTGAAATTTACAATTTTAAAGAATAGATATCAAGAATTATCACATTAAATGAAAAGGCTAAAGTAAGAAGTACTATCAAATCAATGAAGTACTAAAGCATAAATTAATAGAACAGAAATAGATTAAAAAATGATATCTTTACACAAAGAATGGATTAAAATAATGATATCTTTTACATAAAAAATGTTCATATTAAATGACAAATTAAAATAATGGTTAGTTGGCATTTTGAGAAATTTTTTAATTAAATATTTGAATTTAACAATACCTATTAGAACCATGTAATAAAAAAATTTCAAATTTCAAATTTCAATAAATAAAAAATATTTTTTATTTAAAAAAAAAATTAAAACTTTAGAAAATTGTATATAATCACAAATAACTTAAAAATTGACTCTTTAGCAATTACAATAATTGACTCATAGAACAAAGATAAGACAACGATTGTGGAGATGTGGCACATCCAGGGCTGAACGTATATACTGAAATGCCAGTGGAACAATTTAACCCGCCCATCACCTATTCACTCATGAAGCCGCCACATCCAGTGATAATTGCTCGAATGCTCATGGCGAGGATACTGGGTGATGATCATAAGAAACTAGGTCGCCGCATCTGGGTTCAATCGTCCTTGAAGGCTTATTCATGACGACCATAGATTCATTATTCATGACGACCATGAGAGTTATGTGTAGTAATGCTTGTGGAAAAACGATTTTTCTCCGAATTTATTCCCTATGAAATTCAATAGCTTGTGAGTTGGAACAAGATGAATGAATGTTAGCCAGAATATGGTTGTAGTATAATGATGGGAGAGTTTTGGGTTCTATTGTCTGGATTTGAGCTTTGATCTCTAGCAGCTAGAATAAGGTGTTGGGCATTGTTAAATAATGGAGGAATGAGTAAGGAGGAGAACTTCAGGGTTCTTAAGATGTAGAATTGTCATTGTTCATTGATGTGTTTTTATGCAATGGATTCAATATGGGTTTGCAGGGTATAACTACCTAGTCCAAGCGTTATAGTTACTCTAGGGTTGTGGTTATCTTTTATCTATATGTTTTTTATTTGGTATATATGTACTTGGGTTTTGTATTAGGATATTTTATGAATTAGAATTTAGATTTGTGGGTTTGGGGAGATCCATCAAGAGGTCTTTATTTCTGTGAATCTTTTGTTGATGAAGATGAATGTTTTTGGTTGCAGATCATTATGCTCAAAGTCCATATACATTGTGAGGGATGCAAGAAGAAAGTGAAGAAGTTGCTACATAAAATAGATGGTAACTATCATCCCCTCCTACATGTAGATACAGGTTGCTTGAATTTTAATGACAGGTGAAAAAGAGTATGACTCTATCGATGGTTTTGCGGGCAACTTGAATTTTAACAATGTAGGAAATTTCTAAAATATGCTTGTGCAAGATGATTTTGTAAGGTACCCAAATTTCAATCGTTTGATAAGTTTTCATGAAAGAATTGTAGGTTTATGAATTCTAATGGAAAATGAGATATAGGAATCAATCTAGTTTTGAGGATATGAATGTAAAGGTTTTGGGTTGTTGGCAGGTGTGTATGATACCACCTCCATTGATGCTAAACAACAAAAGGCGACCATGATAGGGAAAGTAGACTCATAATTTTTTATAAAGAAGTTGATGAAATCTGGTAAACATGCTGAGTTGTTTTCGACACCGGTGAAAAAAAATCATCAGAAACATCAAAATGAGCAACAAAAGAGCCAAAGGAGTAGAAAGTTCGATTTGATCTGGAAGATGAAAAGCCACAGAAAGGTCAGAAAGAGGAAAAGGATTAGAAGCCACAAGAAGTTCAGAAAGAGGAAAAATATCAAAAGCCAGAGAAGAGTAATAAGGGTGGAGGAGGAGGAAAGGAGGATGGGTTTCATCTCAAGTCTGCCAACCCCAACAATATCGTAGTCCTCCTCAATTCTACCATCAACATGATTCTCTTCAATACCTCTTCATCTCAAGGTAATTAATTCTTCACCTACATTCAAATTACATAGGCCATTCTTATACATTATTTTTGTTTCACAACATTCTTTGTTAATATTGTTTTCCTAATTTTCCAATCATAAGATTCAGCTTCTAGATTTATATCCAAATCTATAAATGTAGATTCAATATTTTGAGTATGAAAACTTGCAGGAAAGAAGGAGGGATCCTATGGGAAGCCAAGGGCAGGCAGAGTAGAGTTCATGGATGGCCATGGTTAGTCTTATCAATCTTTTCTCAAAGAATAATCACATTCCTATGAGGCAATCCTCTCTACAGGATCCATAGGTCGCCCCCAACCCATCTCAACATATCAAAGAATTAAATATTTATCTAGTCCTACATTTGCCTTTAGTAGGCCAAGGGATTCAAGATAACCCATGTGCAACCATAACCTTGCAATCACTCATACCTATGGAATTCTCCAACATACAGGTGGTGGGTATTCCTAAAGGTTCTTAAACATACATCGAGCTCAACAGTTTCATCAAGTTGGTTCCAACTAGTGTAAATGGAAACACATCCGCATACCCCAAGAACGTGCATGATGGAAACATATTTGAGAAGCTGGAATTTCCAATATCTAGAGGAGAGCTTCAACTACGCAGTAGGGATCCTTGAGACAATTCGTTTGTTAGATACAACTATTATTCCCACCCTTTGGACCTAAAATGATGTGTACAATGCTTGAGGATGATCACTAAAATTTTGAACACACTATCTCTAATGGGATTTGTATAATAGAAGGTAATGAGTCTGCTATTGGCATGACAAATAATGGATTTCAAAAATCAAGGGAGTATTGGGTGATAGGTGGGAGGATAGGATGACAACTAATGGATTTGACAAATCAAGGTAGTATTGGGCGATAGGTGGGAGGATAGGATGGCAACAGGATATGGCATTGATTGGATTGGATATGAGGCGGTGGGGAAAACCCAATCAGATTGGATATGGAAAATATTGAAGGTGACAAGGAACTACTAGACCATTGTTTGAACTGCGGAATTGCAGTCAAGAGGGGCGGTTTTGAAAGACGCAGGTGGGCAAAGATGGTTGTTGTTCACAAAAACCTGTACAAGTTTTCGTGAAAAGCTCTTCCTATAGAATGCCTTCAACATAAATATATTGAATCCCATACTTCTTCTATGTCAGAGTCATTAGATCTCCTACCAAGAAAAATACTTAAGAAAAAAAAAATCAAAGAATTCCATGAGCATGTTAGCATACACAATCTTTGTGAAGCATATGCAAGAGTGTGCACCCATAATTTTTAGGCAAAGATAAAAAGAGATAAAACATGGTTGGATAACATTTATACAAAACGAGTCACTTTTGTTCATGAGTCTCCTTTTTTAAAACATCTTCATTATTTAGAGTTTTATTTATTTATATTAATATATGTTGCTTTCTCTTTTATAAATTTCGACATAATTAATACTTATTTCTTACTTTTCAATATTGGTGATTATTATTTCACTTTCCATACAATGTTTTTATCAAACAATAGTTATAATGGGCATGTGTGGTATACAAAGCAATGATGAATAGATAGTTTCACAGTGTAGCTTGTGGCTAAGATGTCTATGATTTGGAAATTCGTGAGATCCTTAGAAACAAGAATTAAAGAATTTTTTTTATTAAGACCATTAAGTTCATTATTCTTATTAAGGATTTTTTTTTTAACTTGGAATAGAGCCTGGGGAAACCCACCGGGCACTTCCCCTCATTTAGAGGATGGTAATCGGGGTAAATCATATTTTGTATAAAGCCGAGGCATTTTCGATAGCTTGCTCATTTAAGAGCTCAACATGTCACTTGCAGGAATTGAACCTAGGTGGGGGGCGAAACACCCCGCAGCACAAATCACTCAGGTTAAACCCATTTGACATTGATTTTTTTTAGTTATCTCTCAAAGCATGCAAAAACATTTGTTGGAGTGGATATTAGAGCATAAACCTCTAGAGATAACAGTGATTCTATTACCTTCTCCATAGCTTGCTTACGAATCCACCCTAGGCATAAAAATCATTGCTCCAATTATTCAAGGCCACAAAAGATATGGCTCATGGATCTTGGGCTTGGGATGAGGCATAAGAAAATACAACTTTGGTGGCATTGTCAAAATATTTTATAGGGAAAAGTATCATCATGTAGATGTTAATGTTTCTTGAAACCTCAAGAAGAAAGTGAAAAAGTGTGACAGATAAAGATGCATAAAATCGAGAAAAGAAGAAAGTGAAAATGTGTGATAGATAAAGATGCATAAAATCAAGAAAAGGGGGATTATTGATCTAGAGAAAATAAAAGCGAAGATTTGAGGATGCAAAAAACTAAATGAAAAAATCACATTTCTCACCATTGTAATAAAAAAATTAGGTTTTTCTACATCGAAGTGTGGTAATTAGTTGGTCAATTGTAACATTCACACAAGGTTGTTGATAATAATAAAAAAAATTATAACCATATTCAAGAAACATTGTAACTTGAAAATCGTCTTTGCCCTATTGAAATATTGTAACTACGAAGAATATTCTAATTATAATTGAGTTATTTTTATATAGATCAAATCCCCTTTATGTGGATTGATCATGTCGGGCTTTGTATAAGACCAAATCCTCTTTTGTGGATTGGTCAAACCATATTTATATGGTGGTGTTTGTAAAGTCGTCCCCTAGGGATAATTAAAGTGGTTTTAACCACTAGTTGAAGAAGTCAACCCAACTTGGTGAAAAGACACAACCTTAGCGCCTCTCAAATAGTATAAATAAGTGAGGATGACACCTCACTTACTCACTCGCTAATTCACTCAACAAGTGTGCATATTTTGGAGGTAGTTGTAGTTGCAAGAAGAAGGAGAGAGAGGCGCATTTCTCAGTCTTGGATATTCTTGGTGCTTTGGTCTTTTTCTTGGCATTGTATTGGCAATCTATATTAAAAAAAAAATATTGGGTTTTCTCCCGTATGAGGGTTTCCCAAGATAAAATGTTGTGTACCTTGTGATTGTGTTTCTCTAAGTGATCCTTCTTATGCTATTATTGTCTAGTAAATTGAAAATAACTTAATAGCATCTCTAAATTTAACATGGTTTCAGAGCTAAACTAAGTAGAGCACCTTTCACTAGGTAACAAAAAACGTCATTGCTGTCGTACAAGAAAATTAGGGCTTTTATTGGAAGGGAATTTTTGACTAAAAACATCTAGGGAAGTGTGCCCTAGCCTAGACAATTCATTGGCAGCTTGAGCGCATCTTTTCAGTGGCCAAAGCCTTCAAAAAGTGAAACCCTAGTTTTCACTGGTAACTAGAAAACCAAGAAACCAAAAATAGTACCAAAAATACCAGTCCAGATTTGTGTAGGTCCAGTTTCGAGGGATAAAACTTGAAAATTTTGAAATCTGATAGCTCCAGCCTACTCGCCTCAGCCCAATGCATCTCCTAGTAAGTTCAGATTTAATTTCTGAGCACTTTCATTTTTTGGTCATTTTCCGAGCTCCAGGTCAAGATGTTTGCAAGCACCAAGCTTGTTGACAAGTTAGAAGGCGTGGAAAACTTCCATACCTGGAAATATAGGATTGCAATCATTCTTGAAGAGAATGACCTTGCAAAATTCATAAAGGAAAATGTACTGAAACCCAAAGAAGCTGCAGCCAAAGAAAAGTACCAAAAGGATATGGTTAGGGCCAAAAGAATCATTGCGGACTCTATTAAGGACCACTTGATCCCTCAAGTGTCTTCTAATAATACTCCAAAAGAGATGTTTGATGCCTTAACCAGAATGTATGAAGAAAGGAATATCAACCGAAAGATGAATATGAGAACCCAACTCAAGAATAAAGATGCAGAAGGGAGAAACCATTCATGACTATTTCTCTAGGGTTTCTCAATTTAAGGAACAACTAGAAACAATTGGAGACAACCTAGATGAAGATGAACTCATATTGACAACTCTTAATGGTCTCACAAGACCTTGGGATGCATTCATCCAAACTATCTATGCAAGAAAGGAGAAACTCCAATTTGACAGTCTTTGGGAAGAATGTGTTCAAGAAGAAGCAAGAGTAGCCAACCGAGAAGCAGTACTATTAAGGGATGAATATCAAGCCCTAGCTACTCATGCTAAAGGAGGAAAGAAAAGGTCTCACTTCCAAAAGTAGACCCACCTTCATAAGGAATCTCACTCCCCAAAGGGATTCACCCACTTCCATAAAGAATCTCATCCTCCAAGGAGATTCCAGAAATATTAGAAAGGTCAAAGAAGAGAAAAAGACTTCTCCTCTTATCAATTCTATCATTGTGATAAGATGGGACACATTTCTAAGAATTGTCCTTCCATAAGGGAAGAATACAAGAAGAGAAATAACAAAATACATCATGTCCATGCAGTTGAAGATGATGATCCACCCACAAAGATGATTAAAGAAAAGATTGAAGACTATGTTTTATTATCTGCTCTCTCAGGATCTGTGACACCTGGAGAGGATACTTGGCTCATAGATAGTGGCTCTTCTAAGCACATGACAAGTCAAAGAGACATTCTCTCTATCCTTACAGAAAAAGAACTTTCCCCAGAAAGTCACAGTCGGAGATGATTACCAATACCCTATCAAAGGAGTGGGAGAATTCACCTAGAAACTTGATTCAAGGACTCCATTGAAAATGAAGGATGTACTATATGTACCAGGTTTGAAAAATAACTTATTTTCTATCTCAGCTTTAGATAAGAAAGGTTTCAGGTTTTCTTTCATAGATGGTGAATTTCTTAAGTGGCCTAAAGGAAAAACCATAGAAGATGCAATTGTTATTGGAATAGAAGAAGGTGGCTTGTATAAATTAAAAGGTCACTCAGATGTAGTGTTGACTCACTCCAATGAGATTCCATGTGAACTTTTCCATAGAATACTAGCTCATATCAACTACAAAGCCTTACCATATGTAAGCAAGGTAGTTACATGTCTACCAGAATTCAAGGTTGATGATGAAGGTGTGTGCAAGGGATGTGCACAAGGAAAAAGCATTAAGAATCCTTTCCCAAAGAGCGACAATAAAGAAAAAGGAATCTTGGAGCTCATCCACTCATATGTATGTGGCCCAATGCCATCAACCTCTCTAAGTGGGTATGTACACTATGTGTCATTTATTGATGATTATTCTTGCAAGACTTGGGTTTACTTCTTGAAGTCAAAAGATGAAGTATTTGGAAAGTTCAAGGAATTCAAAGCTTTTTCAGAGATGTTGGGATTAAGAGGGATCTCAATAATTCCTACAATCCTTGGCAAAATGGTGTAGCAAAAATAAAGAATAGAAAAATAATAGAAGCAGTGAAGACTATGATCCACAATAAAGATCTTCCATTTCACTTATGGGTTGAAGCAACAAGAACAACAATTTATGTCCAAAACAGATTATCCCATAGTGCACTTGGATTCAAAACCTCTGAATAAATGTTCTCTAGAAAGAAGCCAGAAGTAAGCCATCTCAAGATATTTGGTTGTCCAGTGTTTGTACACATTCTGAAAGAAAGGAGAACTAACTTGGACCCTTCAGAAAAGAAGGAAATATTTGTTGGATACTGTGAGGTCTCTAAGGCCTTCAGAATTTATATACCAGGTTGCCATCATATTGAGATCATCAGAGATGTAACATTTGATGAATATGCAATACTCATGAGATCAAGGAGATGACAGCTTGAAGAAGTATATGAAGAAGAACCTTTAACTCCCAGAGTTGCAGAACCAGTGAAGGAAGTCATAGTTACCCTTGATGATGAGATTCCAGAAGATCGTGATATGATAGAATCTCAAGAACCTCCCCAGAAAATGATCTCTCACAAGAGAAAGCCAACTTGGGAAAGGGAACTTATTCAATATGGAGAGAAATATGGTGCCCCAGAAGGAACCATGAGACAAAGCAAGAAACCTAACCCATACTCCAATTATATGGCCTTGATGTGTGATCTCATAGAGAAGGAACCTATTTGAAGAAGCCATTGAAAAGAAAGAATGGATGGATGCCATGACAAAAGAATACCAATCCATTATAAAGAATGATGTATGGGAAATAGTTCCCAGACTGGAGAACAAAGATGTGGTATCCTCCAAATGGATATACAAGATAAAACATGATGCAGATGGAAGTATTAAAAAACACAAAGCAAATTTTGTATCTCATGTCTTTTCTCAAAAGGAAGGCATTGATTATGAAGAGACGTTTTCTCCTGTAGCAAGATACACTTCTATTAGAACCATCATATCTCTTGCAGCCAAGATGGAGTGGAAGTTACACCAGATGGATGTGAAAAACCTTCTTAAATGGTTTTATTGAAGAAGAAGTGTATATAGAACAACCCCAAAGGTTTGAAGTTGAAGATAGAAAGACCCATGTCTGCAGATTGAAGAAAKCTCTGTACGGSTTGAAATAAGCTCCTAGAKCTTGGTATGGAAGAATATATAGTTTCCCGAYGAGCTTGGGATTTACCAAGAGTAAARTTGATTCTAACCTTTACTTCAAGGTTATGAATGATGAGCCAGTGATATTGCTAYTATATGTAGATGATTTATTTTTRACGGGAGAAGTAAAGCTYATCACAGATTGTAAGAAGAAGCYCGTTGCAGRGTTTGAGATGAAAGACCTAGCTCTGATGCATTATTTCTTAGGTCTTGAAGTTTGGCAGAGCCCAGAGAAGATMTTCCTTAACCAAGGGACRTATACARTTGAAATAYTRAAGAGGTTTGACATGTTGGAATGTAAATCCATGAACACACCCATGGAAACAAATTTGAAGCTCCTAGTCGATACTTCGTYAGAATTGATTGATGCTACKATATATAGATAGATCATTGGATCRTTGATGTATCTGAYGAATACCATRCCAGATATATGGTTTGATGTGAACACCTTGAGTCAGTATCTGGTAGAGCCAAGGAGTGTTCACCTTGTTGCTGTAAAACATGTGATGAGATACCTTAAGGGTGCATTGGGATAAGGTCTCTATTATATTGGAGATCATGACTTCAAACTGTATGGATATACTAATTCATATTGGGATGGAAGTGTTTATGATAGAAAGAGCACTTCGGGATGTTTTTTCAGTCTGGGGTCAGCCATGACTTCATGGAAGAGAAGGAATCAATCTAGTATTTCTCTCAGCACGACAGAAGCAAAATACATTGCAGCATGTTCCTCTAGTTGTGAATCCATATGGCTTCAGAAGTTGTTGACGATTCTATTCGATCTAGATATGGAAGCCACCATGATTATGTGTGATAACTAGAGTTTCATAAAGATGACAGAGAACCCTATGTTCCATGACAAGTCGAAGCATATACAAATATGGTATCACTACATTCGTGATATGGTGCAGAGAAGAGATATAAAGCTCCAATATGTTGGCACAGATGGGAAGGTTGCAGATGTGTTGACCAGGCCTTTGTCTCATGTAAATTTTGAACACTTTTGAGACAAGCTTGGTATAGTCTGAAAGGGCCTCCCTCGAAAGGGGGAGTGATGTTGATGATACTATGGTATCCTAACCAACAGTGGGTAGCTCAGTTAGGATTTTATATCTTAGGGGACTTATCATCCCTGGACAGATCCCGAAGGTCCGGTAAGGATGGTCTGTTAGAGTACTTGTGCATGTATATGCCAACTGTGGGCAGTAGTGTTAGCTCTGTTAGGATTTTATATCCTAGGAAATCTTATGATTCTTGGGAAAATCCCGAAGGTCTGGTAAGGACGATCTGTCAGAGTACCACGTGGTAGCTCCTTTAGGATTTTACATCCTAGGGAATCTTATGATTCCTGGGCAGATCCCTAAGGTTCAATAAAGACGGTCTGTCAGAGTACCACAAAATGTTGTTGTTACACCTGCCTCATTCTGTTGCTATATGATGATGTTGTTATCTCAGCCTCATGTTGATGATGTTGGTGTTTCAACCTCATGTTGTTGTTGATGATGATGTATCAACCTCGTGCTATTGTTGATTATGTTGTACTAACCTCATGTTGTTAATGATGGTGTTGATGATGTTGTTGCCTTAGCATTATGCTAATTGATGTTGATGCAGATGATGATGATGCTACTCCAGCTCCATGCTGTAAAAGATGATGTTATTGATGATGAGAAAAACTTTTGATGATTTATAGATATGCCAGTCAGTGTTCCATATGTTGATGATGTTGTTTCCCTCTCTCTCTCATGATGATGTTGTAGAATACCCTTCTTGTTAAGGGTGAGTATTGAAATATTGTAACTGCGAAGAATATTCTAATTATAATTGAGTTATTTTTATATAGATCAAATCCACTTTTGTGGATTGATCATGTCGGGCTTTGTATAAGACCAAATCCCCTTTTGTGGATTGGTCAAACCATAATTATATGGTATTGTTTGTAAAGTTGGCCCCTAGTGCTAATTAAAGTGGTTTAAACCACTAGTTGAAGAAGTCTATAAATACAACGATGATGTATTTATAGGATTTCCCTATTTTCGCCACCACTACTGGCATCTCTACATTTGGAAGAGTCTAGCAGAGCGTGAAATGTGTTCGAAGGTACCTTTTAAAGTCAGTCTACATATATGGAATCTTACGCTAGCGTGGACGACCTAGATTTCATGAGATCACAATCGATATCCTCATGTGTACGGGTCCTTCCATCATTGAGTAGTGATGGGATTGGATGTTTGAGCAAGTGAGGGGATTGATTAGTATCGCCAGGTGGGGTTCCAGGGGCTTTGCGGTGCGGAGGCTGGTAACAATAATGATATATGGATTAAACAATGGATAATATAAACAAGTGGTCATAGACCTCAGTACGATGGTACCTATAATAAAGTCCATTAATCATGTAATTAATTTTAACCATTGAAAGATGTGAAGGTAGCAATAAGACATCAAATATATTAACCAATTAGAAGTGAGAAAAACAAGTATTTTTATTATATAAAAAAAAATAAAATTATTTCCTTAGGTTAAACATTAGATTTCATATACAAATTTAAAATAAAAAAACTAACTAATGTCAAATCAAAAGCAAACTCATTGCTATACTCCCATTGGCAGGGACTAATAACACTACTTATAATATATATTCTTATAATATAACAAGCAAAAAGGTAAAGTGTTCAATGTGGAGCAAAATTTGGTAATTAAATAAGTGAAGTGTTCAATGGGGACATTAGCATATGTTGTAAGCAATGTAAATAAGTGAATTGTTCAATGGGATGTTAGCATATGTAGGAAGCAATGTAAAACGTTTGGAGGCTAGGATGGATAGTTGTCAATGTTATCAATGTTAGAATATTGTTATGCATATGCTTAACAAAATGTTTTTTTACGTATATACGTATATTAAAAATAAAAGTTAATTATTAATCTAAAAAAAGTTGATTATACATCTTCAGCACAGTCATATAGTCCCCACAGGTATGTCTGTTAGTTGGTATAAAAATGGTTTTTTAATATATATATATATATATATATATATATAAGTTAATTATACATATTCAACACAGACATATATTTTGGATAGATATAGCGTCTGCACCTTCACACAAGTTTATCTCTACACATGTATATCCCTACACATGTATAAATCGATATATATATATATATATATATATAATCAACAATAAAAACGAAAACCCCCGGATGGGATGCCACCTGGACAATGTCACCGGACACATGGAATGGAGTGGCCAGGGGAATTATTAACCTCGACTGTCAGCCAACAACCCATTATCGCCGCATGGCTCACACCCCACGGACAGTAATGGTAGTGCACCTGGACTGTCAGGTAGGGTTAATGGTCACTCGCGCAATCCATACCAGGCATACCAGGTCTAGGGTGGTTGTCAATTTGGCTCTAATGGCTAGGGAGTTCGTCAACTCATGGAGTAATAAGCAGGCTTTTTCCGTGGTGCACTCATCGTTTCTCCCTTTGCCCTGGCTCATGCTCTTCGACTTCTATGAGGGTTTTTTCATTGTCATTCTCTGTGTTTTTTTCTCAGATGCTCTTTCACCTTACCCTCCCATCACCTCGCTCCTTTTCTCTATCGCCCTCTACAATTATGTTGGCTTCACTGCTCCCTTGCACTACCTGGCAAACTTTCACCATTCACTTGACCCTCACAAGCTTCTTCTCTGCAATTTCACTGACACTTCTCTTCTCTCAGCCCTTTCGAGCTTTCCCAGACATCTTCTCATCGCCTCTTCTCCCTCAATCCCATACCTCCACATTTGTCTTAGCATTCCAAGAGAAAGGGGGAAGTATAAGAGAGGTGTGTGATACTATCGTGCCCTCTACAGGTGTGATAGACTCTCCCCCTCCCAATTGGCTCTCATTGCCCATTTTTCCCGCCCAAGGCACAACAACTAGGATTCATTGGAGGTGCCTTCATCTTCCCCACACCCGCTCCATGGCTTTAGCTCGGCTAAGGAGGAAGCGCCACCATCGTGCACACACACTCCTCTGGCCACTAGTCTTCTGGCTCCCCCAAAGGACATGTCTTATGGTGATGGCATCTACATGGTGGAGGAGGAAATCCCCCCGAGTTGGCAGGTGGAGGAGAACATAGGGGTCACCAGCGAGGACACGGAGGAGGATCAACCCCATCCATTTGCAAATCACCTCATGGAGGATCACCTCCAACTTATCTTTGAAATTTGGCAAAAACAAGATGATCAGATGCACTCTCAGCACATCCTCGGCCAAAGAATGGAGATTTTGTTCGACACACTATCAGATGCTCCTGCGAGGATTCAATGCCCTACGTGCAGCCAGTGGTACACCCCTGTCTATAACATCCATGGACATCCAAGCTCATCAGTGGAGTAAAGTCTCTAGGTTTTTGTTCTTTGTTCATTCTAGTTGCAAGCTTAAATTTTTGGTTTATTCCAGTAGCAAACTAGATGGACATAAAAGCCACCCGTACATTGTGCATACAATTTTGTTCATAGATAGTCACAATGTCCACCTGCATATTTTCCATACAGTTTTGTTCATGTAGCTAGGTTGTATAATTTTGTTCAGTCGGTTTTGTTCAAACAGTTTCAGTTCATATGGTGACGTGACAAACTTGGAGCTCCTAAAGGCCACCTATTCTGGTTTCCCTTTTGTGGCAGAACAGGTGGCTAACACTAGGCAATGTATGGATAACAGATATTATTAATACAAGGATCATCTTTTATTTACAAAAAAAAACAATAAAAACGAAAACAAATAGTTTGGCCCACAACTTTAAATGTCCCCAATTACCAACTCACGTAGTAACAATCTTTGGAAACCAAGATAGTATAGGAACTTTGAGACTCATACATGCATCGGTTCTACACTCGTACATGCACATGTTCCAACCATCCGCTAAATGTGTGGAATTAAATTTCCTACTAAATTCTCGAAGTCGGCCCCGTAATAAGATTTTGTTTTGAAGGACCAATCAGATGCCAGGAAAAAACAATTGATCACATTTAACATGTAAAAAGGCCATAATTTTTTTATCAATGCAAAAGAAAATGTGCCCAACATAAAATTGATTACTATAGTCGCATGCTTACGACAGGGACTAATAAGTGAAATGTTAATTAGGGAGATTAGCATATGTGACAAACAATGTTATTAGCATATGCGACAAACAATGTTAAGTGTTTGGAGATTAGGATCAGTAAGAACCAATGCAAATTATGTGCACATTAGAATTGTGGAAAGCAAGGCATATCCCCTAGACATCCACAAGGGCATGTGAACTACATGCCCTTAATATGTTATGGTATTGACATTGCTAGTGCTCTTCAACTTAATTTACAAGTGGATACACAACCAAAGAATTTTCCACACTATTTACTCCATCTATTGTAACCACAAATTCTCCATCTCCTCCAACTTTGCATTGAAATAAATTCACGTGGATTATTATAAGTGAACACAAAGTTTGGGGACCTGTTTGCTTTCAATGGGCTGGCACCAAATACCATAAATGTTAAGCTGGACATGTTAGGATTATTCATCTTAGTGGTAGGCATCAAGGTTGTGAGGGGAAAGACTTATTCTCCCATTGACCAATAATGGAGTTCCTTTATTTGTTGGAAGCACAATTATGTTGCCTCTTACTTCACTAATACCCATGTTGGAAAACATTGTCTTTGAATTAGTTGTAAAAGGCGTAAATAAAGAGAATAATCTCTCCAACTCATGTTGGTTAAAGAAGAGGATTGGAGGAGAATAATTTTATGGGAGGATTACCAAATAATGAAAATAAGGTTGTAACGAAGATGAATTTAGGAAGAGGAGAGGTGGAGATAATTAGAGTGACGACGGATATGGATGAGGGGCAGTTGAAGTTGGATATGAAGCTATGTGACGTGTTGAATTATGTGGATGGCTTCGGGTGGTAATGGCAGTTGCAAAAAGTTTCGGTCAAAGAGAAACTAGGTCACTAGAGGATTTCCAATGACAATTGCATGCAATTTCAATGATGTTGTTAAATAATTTGGATGGGAAGAACAACCATATCTAGGCCTAGCTTCATGAATAATATTGAAGGAAGAAATCATAATCCAAATGAAACCATACATATCGCACAAGCATTAAAGAATTGTAAAGACTTGAGCTTTGGACGTTGTTTTCTTGACGCGAAGCAAACGAGATTCTAAAGTTTTCAACAAATTTTGGAGTTTTTGACACATGATACTCTACAATAAAAACATGTAGACGATGATTGGAATGGATGGTAGAGGTGATTTCCAAAGTCATCCAATAGATCTGGGCAACAATGAGTGACCTTCACATCTCAACCATACATACAATTCACAATAGGAAAACACCTTACAATGTAACTATAGCTAGGACATTAGAAGTACTTTGCAACCAAGTCTATGTAGTTCTTTAGGCTATTAACATTCTTGATCTACATGTAAATTTCCACGAGCTAATATATCTTTTTTGGTTAAAAGAATATATGTTTTACCATGACATTTTAGCTTAAACTTCCTAGATCCATGCATGTGTTTACACAATCTTCTTCAAACACATATTAACACATTGAATCATATTTTGTTATAGTGGTTTTTGTGTACTATTGGAAGAGGGTTTTAGTTATTTTCATAAAGTGAAGGCCTTTAAGGAGAAGGGTGGTTTTCTGTATTATTGGATGAGAAGTTTTAAAAAAAATGAATTAAATTGAATAATAAATAAAATAAAGATAAGGATGGCCTATAACAACATAGAATAAATTTTAAATTAAATAAATGTATTTAATAAAATATAATATATAAAGGTGTTGTTTAATTGTTTTACAAAATAGTTTTTTTAGATGGGTTATATAAATTTTTATGATGCAGAAATGGTTTAACATTTTGAAAAAATTTTGGAGCACTTGGATTATACAAAAATAATCACACAAATCTAAGGATTTAACAATTTCTAGCCCCATTTTGAGTAAATATTTCAGAAAAAAAATTGTTATTTAGTAGAAAGTTTAGACTAAGCTATTTAGTAAAAGGTTTAGTCATCTACATAATTATGGGCGTTGTCTAAGTGTTCTACGAAATGACTTTTTTAACTGGAATCATGATATATAAATTTTCAAGAAATCACTAATTTTTATAGTTCAAAATCCATTCTTAAATGAAGAAATAGATTCAGTGTGCCCCCAATATAAAACGTATGTGGTAATCCGTAATCCGTCTGTGGTAATATGAAACGTTTGGATGCACGGTTTAATCCTACTTAATCATTTAAACGTGGCATTTTCATATCCTTACAGTAATTTTTTAATGTGATTAGGTAAATGTTAAAAAGTAAACATGTTAACGGATGCCTTGATAAATGCAAGAAAGTTATGAATAATAAATCTGACCCATTGATTTTGGAGGACGACTAAGAATATGCCAGCATCTTCAATGCATAGCCATCAGATTAGGGTTTAAGGTTAAATAAGGTTAAAAGATCATTAATTGTGTCCATTGTCAATAGGTGTACGCCTTCTATGTAATTATACAGAAATAATTAGATAAATCTACAAATCTAACAATTTCTTACTAGATTTCGGATAAAAATAATTATCTATGAATAATTTTAGTAGTCATCCACAGGATTATGTCGTGAAAACTCTGCTAATTCCGTCGTTTATGAAGACATGCATGTACAGTGCTTCCACCATAACGCACGTCTCCTCCAACTTTTTCCCCGGCATCTTCTTCAAATGAGTTCATGCTCGACAGATCTTCCTTTTGACCTCTATAAACACTCTGGGATTGATTCTTCGCCATGGCTGACTCCTCCTTATCTATTGTGCTGATTACTCTCACGTAAACCTTTCCTGAAGGCCAATTTGTTGTAGGAGCTCCTCGCGTAAAGGGGCGTGAGATTGATATCGAGCAGTTGGATAAATAGGCCGAGTCGCAAAGGTGTTGTGAGCTCTCATAGATGGAAATCGCAGAAAAATAGAAACCCCGTCATGCTGTGAGCTTTAATGTGCTGAAGCGATTTAAACTGTTCATGGTCGAAATCAAACAGAAGCAAGGAATAACAAAAAAAATACTATGAAAACGTCAACAAAGAGAAATATACTAATTTCCATTTGAATCTAATGTAGATCTGAACATTGTCCAAGAAGAATGGGCTCGATACATGGCACAACAAGCCAGCCAAGGAGGGCTCGTCAGCTCTGAAACTAAGATAGAAATAATCTAATCTGTAAGTAAATGAGTACAATCCTGTCATATCAGGGAAGTTAAGATAGAAATATTCAGTGTAGTCTAAACTTTATATTTGTTTTTTTTTATTTTGTCCGAAATCTAGTGAGAAATAGTTGGATATGTAGATTTGAGTGGCTAAGTTTGTATAATCCGGGTGTCTTAGAAGTTTTTCAGTAGATTGAATCCATTTATACATTTAGAAATGCAATTTAAATAACAGAAAATGGCCATTTTGTACAAATTTACATAACCCGATTCCGAGAAAAAAAAACAAAAAATAAAACTTTTAATCAACTCCTAAATAATCTAATCTGAAAATAAATGAGTACAACCCTATCACATATCAGGTAGACTTGCAAGTATTGTCAGAAATCCTCATCCAATATGAGGATTACCCCCAAGGGCAGCTGCCATGAACAATGCAAGCAACAATAGCAACACTAACATTAACGACCTGCTAAGATGGTGACTGAGTGGGACCATTTCGAATTTCTTTATTGAAATTGGTATTCAGGGTAAATTCTAAAATCTTTAATTACTCATTAAAAATTCAAAGTGTTACTTGTGAGATTTGAATCTAGATGAAAAGAATAACAATCATTTCTCTTAACTATTAAAACTAAACCTAAAAACAAACCTAATAACAAAATTAGATAAATTTATTTATAATTATAAAAAAAATCTTTTTCTATAAAAAAAAAAAACATAATAAAATTTTATAAAAAATTATGTCAATAAAACAAACTTACAAATAAAAAGTACACTCTTTGTTTAAAAAGGGCTAATGATTTTAAATCATCTTTATTTTATATTTTTTTTTTTTTTAAATTGATATGCCACCTATAAAGATTTGTGTTTCATTCATAGCAATTACTAATCAAAAAAATTATCAAAATTTATTTATAATTAGAAAAAATGTGTTTTAATATATAATTTTTGAAACTATAATAAAATAAATTGTTTCATTAAAATGTAAAAATTAATAAATTTAATAATTTTATTTATAATTATGAAAAAATATTTTCAATATATAAGTTTTGTTTGAAACTATGCAAAGTCAAACATTTTTGGCTTACAAATTTATTAATGACTTATAATGAATAATATTTATGTTAAGTTTCATATTTAAAAAAAAATTATAAATAGCGTATCATTTTGAAAATATTAAGATTCCCTTAACTTATATTATTAAATTTTTAAGCTTTACATTTGAATCATTAAAATATGTATGAGCATCGTACACGTCACCCTTAACTTATATTATTAAATTATTAAGGTTTACATTTGAATCATTAAAATATGTATGAGCATCGTACACGTCAATTGTGTCTCAATGAAGTATAATACAAATGTATTAATGACTTATAATATTTATGTTAGCTTTCATAGAGAGCATATCATTTTGAAAATATTAAGATTCTTTTAACTTATATTATTAAGAAATTAAACTTTACACAAAGTATAATATAAATGTATTAATGATTTATAATATTTATGTTAACTTCTATAGAGAGCATATCATTTTGAAAATATTAAGATTTCATTAACTTATAAATTAAACTTTACACAAAGTATAATATAAATGTATTAATGATTTATAATATTTATGTTAACTTCTATAGAGAGCATATCATTTTGAAAATATTAAGATTTCATTAACTTATAAAGAGTATATCATTTTGAATATAATATTTATGTTAACTTTTTACACGAAGTATAATACAAATGTATTAATAATTTATAATATTTATGTTAACTTTCATATATATATATAAAGAGCATATCATTTTGAAAATATTAAAATTTTCTTAACTTATAAAAAGCATATCATTTTGAATATAATATTTATGTTAATTTTCATATATAAAAAGTATATCATTTTAAAAATGTTAAAAAAAAATTAACTTATAAATAGCATATCATTTTGAAAATATTAAAATTTTCTTAACTTATATTATTAAAAAATTGTTAAGATTTATACTTGAGTCATTAAAATATGTATGAGCAAGGTATAAGCTTTTTGTGTCAATGAAGTATAATATTCACATTTATAGTAATCCCTGCAACTCTACAATATTTATATATATAAAGTTTAAAACAATAACACTTGTATCATCAAATTTATAATATTTAAAAAAGATTAAAAGATTTAAAATTTAGTAGTACAAATTAAAATTATAATGAGTACTCAATAACAACAAAACAATGGTTAACCATATGTTTGTTTAACAATGACAATAAGATAAAAAACATTGTTAATTTTTGAAGTTTTACTTATGAAAAATAATCATATTGAAATTGAATGAAAAGACTTATTTTGCTTTGTGTATTTTTCCCACCACAAGGTAAAGAGAGAAAACATATTCATACATATACCAGTGTTCATTAATAATAAGTTTATGCAAAACATAATATATTGAATGCAATGTGCTTAACTTTCTTGTATGTATATACATATGCAATATAAGCATAGCACCATATATTGATCACACTAAGTATCGTTAAAAGCCAATAGAAATAATTCAATCTACACCTATTTAGATTGTTCACAGGGCATCCTCATTGCCCACCTCATTTGTCTACTCTCTCAACTATGGTAAACAAATGAATGGGTTAAATCATTAATAATTTATTAAATAACCACATTGGAATAATTGAATGCATGTTGATTTTTTTTTGGTAATGATAGAAAAATTCAAATCAACATTTTTTAACTAATCAAAATTCAAGAAAAATGATAAAAAGAATAAATCATTTTGAGATATTACAATTTTGAATATATGAACCCAAAATTAATTGAAAAATGGAAACAATAGTCTACTTCCATATGCAAGGACCTAAATAGGTGTAAACAATAGTTGCATGTATATGTAGGGACTAATTACGTTGAAGGTGTTTCTTTAATATAAGGGAATCCTTGGAAAATTTCTTCACCAAACTAGTCTACATTTACCACTTGTATGCAAAAACCAATTTGTATTGTATTCCATATGTCAATCTATATCTAGTCCATGTCACACAATTTGTAGCGGTTTGGGGTTTGAATGCAAGTGCCCATGTATGTTGTCTTTGTTTGCTTCTTGGTTTCTTCCTCATCAATGTTGCAAATATGATGGTTGAGATCCTTCAATATTCTCTTTGATTTCCTCCTATCAATGTCGTTGACATGTCTCTTAAATGCTTGCCTTTTTCCATCTCGCACATCAAAACTTGAACTCTTTTGGAACGAAACCCTACAAATAATGAAAATAGCAAGGCAAGGTTAGTGGCTAAATTAATCGCTACATTTCCTTCCAGTGGGGCACCTAAGTTCTTGTTACTTTAATGACCATTATAAAGATCTCAAAATACTTACACATCTAATGGTCATATATGGTTTCAGATACATGTAACAAAGGAGAAACACATTGCAATGATTATGCTTGTATTATTTTACCTATGGTGAGAGTGAAGTTTATTCCATCATGCAATGGTTGATCATCCTGACGAGTTTTTTTCAATGAATAGTCTGGATAAGTAGATCAAAATAATGTAATCAATCCAAGCTCCACATACTTGAAATGCCAAGCTTCCCAACTATTCACACAAGTTGTAAAAAAAAAATTTCTTTCACAATGCAATGCATAATAGTAACTATTTTACTAATATACCCCTCATCTCAAATGCAAGAATTTTGTATTCATGTTTAAAATAAAATAAAATAAAAAATTATCAGTGAAAATACTTAAATCCACCAAAAACATTTGACAACGATTAGATTTGTAGTTCAGCACTCAACGTTGTTGTGGTTTAAGGTCTTGTGAATTTATCTTTTGCACTATATTTTTTACTTTCTTTCTAACTTTAAAATGGTGAAAAATAAATCATTTAACATTCCTTAGCGTTACGATGCTCTCTATTCATTCATAACGATAGAATTACATTACGTGTGATCAAGTTCCATCGTGATTGAGTGGGAAGTTTTTAAGGAGGTTTTGGATTTTTTTTAAAGTGACAGGGATGGTTACACAGAAGTCAATTTTTTTAAGAAGATGGGTGGGAAGTTGATGAACTGGATATGATAAAAGAGATCTTTCCCTATGATGTAAAACTAGTTGATGAAGATTTTAAGTACCTGGGAATCTTTTTAAAACCAAACTGTTAATCTAGAATGGATTGGAATTGGTTGGAGAAAAAATTTGATAAAAGAATCCTAAATTGGAATCATAGATGGCTTTCTTTAGGGGGAAGGGTGCTTCTTGTAAAAGTTGCTCTTGAAAGCATTTCTGTATATTGGCTATCCTTGGCAAAGATCCCAAAAAGTGTCTTAAACAGTATTAGAAGGAGGATGTTTAGCTTCTTGTGGACGGGAAAACAAGTTATTGAAGGTATGCATTTGGCAAGCTGGAAAAAGCTTGCAAAACCAAAAAAGACTGTGGATGGGGATTAAAAAATATATTTTCCTTTGGGAAAGCCTTGGCAGCAAAAAGTCTGTGGAGATGTCTTATGATGCCTAGTCTTTCGCATGAGGTGATGATTAAAAAATATCTCAAGAAGAAATCATTGGAGGAGTGGTTGAGACAAAATAGGAATTATTGGACAGGTACATCAAACTTTTGGAGAGCACTCACTGCTTCTTTATCAATTATAACAGATTGGTTGGTTTGGAAGCCTGAGAATGGGAGGGCTATTAGAATTGGTACCAATCCTATGGTGGGTTCACATACATATTATAAATTGTCAAGGAATCTTAATTTGAATTTGAAGGCTCAAGAGATTGAATTTCTATCATAAGCTGGGACTAGTGAGGTGGAGGATACAACTTACACAAGATGGAAAAAGGCTAAGTCACTAGGGATGGAAGGTGATCAAAAAGAGGAATGGAATAACTTTGTTAAGGGCTTAGTTGGCTCGGGCTTTGTAATAAATAATGCAAAAAACACCTTAATTTTGGTCTTGGGACACAAAAAGGGGACAGGTTAATGCTAATATTGCTTACAAAGTTCAAATGTTGGAGATGAGGGAAGTTGAACCTTGTTTTTGGTATAATGAAATTTGGAACTGGCAGTTACCCTTAAAATTTAAACTGTTTGTTTGGCTAATGTTGGAGCAGCAAATTCTTACTTGGGAAAATTTGAACAGAAGAGGTTTTAATGGGCCGAGTAGATGTGTCTTGTGTGGGATTAGTGAGGAAACAATGTTTCACCTTTTTTTGGAGTGTAGGTTCATCAATGATATTTGGCAAACAATTTCAAAGGAATTAAATTTAGTCAGTCCTTGGGAAGGAGTTCAAACTACAGACTGTTTTCAAAATTGGTTAAAAAGGAAGGAAAATCGGAATGAAATACCTTGCTTTATCTATTGGGAGGTGTGGAAACACAGAAATTTGGTTATCTTTGAAGATTTACCTCCTAATCTGGTTAGAGTTAGCAAATGTATTCTATAGGACTTGGGATAATTAAAATTCACACAGTGTGCTAAGATAAGAAGGATAGACAGACCTCCCATTCTGGATTGGAATTTGATTATGGGGTTTTTTTATGGAGCCTCACAAGATAAAGGTTTAAAATGTGGGGCGAGGGAACTATTAAAATGTCCAGTGATGGGTAGATACAAATTAAAAATGAATTGTGGTAGAGGAACCAATACAAGGGGTGAACTCCTAGCCTTGTGGTGCTTACTATTATTTGCAAGATATAAAAAGGTTACAAGATTATATTTGGTAGGAGACTCCAAGATTATTATCGATTGGTTTGCTAATGATGATAACTTATAGGTGATCTCTTTGCAGTCTTGGATGGAAAAAATTAGAATTCTGAGCGAGAGTTTTCAACAGCTCAAATCTTAACATATATACAGAGCTTACAACCAGGATGTTGACCAACTTTCAAAGGATGCTTTGTGACTGGAAGAAGATGGTATTTATTTTGCAAAGGTTACAGAAGGACAACCAGACACTTTTGAAAGATTAGCAGTAAATCAATAGATTCCTAGTGCAGGGAAGATTTTGGGTTGATGTATATTTCGACTTAGAATACTGAAACAAGAGTGATTATGGCATTTTGTATTCTGATATGAAAACCAGTGGTTCCTACAATGATAGGAGGCAGTTTACTGCTTTTTGTAATATGATCAATTCTCATGTCTATTTAGTCTAGGAAGAAGGACATATTAATCTTGGACTGATGTGAAGATCATTGTAAAAGACCTTTTATATTAACTAATATAAGTCATTTTTCTTTTTTGAAAAAAAAAGTTCTATCGTGATTTTATTTGGTTAAATGCTTATACTTCAATTACTCTTTTTTTTATGGTTTTGTGTTGTCAAATTCCATTTAGTTGGAGTGATATCAAAGTTTCATCTGAATATTAAATTACTAAATAGAGTGTTTGGGTGGTTGTGTGTTGAATTTGTGAGATGGATTCTTTTAGTCCAAATAATAAATGAAGCGTTAATTGTTTAGATTTGTAAGAAAATAAGTTAATGGTTCCTTTCATTAAATCTTTATAAGAAGACAAAAGAATTATTCAAACAAGAAAATGTTTGTTTTTAGGAAAGCGAGTCAAAGTCAATTTTAGTCGGGAAATGACAAGGAATGTATTGTAGTTGAAGACATAATAAATCAAGAGGAACTAATAAATATGAAAGAAGATCAAAAGAAAGAGAAAGAACTATAAAAAATTATAAGGAAAAATTACCATAAATATAATTCATGATTCCATGCAAGACTCGTGACAAAGATAGTGTTCATGATATAAACATAGTGTTCTTTACAAAACCAACAAATATTGAATATGAAACCGGTCAAGCTACATGTGAACTAATGTATAGGTAAAGGACAATCAATCGAAATAATTGGATGATATACTAGTTAATGCCAAGACTGGAAATGAAGCAAGGTAGAAAAAGGGAATCACAATGGTAACATGTGAAATTAGATCTCAAGAAGATAATAAGAAGGAACATATACAACCTTGAATGTATGTATAGATTATTGTCTTTATGTTGAATCAAATGCCAAAAAAATTGAGTGTGAGTTTACAAATCATAAAGTGAAAGTGAAAGAAAAAGAAATGGCAAATGTGTTTTTTTGTGTGGCACCTACTTGCATGTTTGAGGATTTGAATCAGAGTACTAGTAAAGAGCATTTGGATAACAATACTAGCCAAGAGCAATGGAATGCTAATGTACATACATTGCTTTTGGATCTTCTCACTTTGAAGTACACTAGAAAGCAAAAGCAACATCAATGCAAAGATCAAAATGTCCATGAATATCATAAGCGAACAAACCTAGGGATTCTTTCAAAGGATGATTACCAAAAGAAAAAGAAAAAAAAGATTTTGATAAAGAAAATGAGGGATTGAGTCTCGAGAAGAGAAAAGAGTGGCCTCCAAATAAAGTCAATGTCATAAAGTGGATGCAATCTCTCCCAAAATATTCAAGTATAAGGTATATCATTTGACTACTATTGACTCCTAACATTTATGATTTTTTATGCAAAGTGACCAACCTTCAAGAATAGGTGAACTATTGTTATTGATAGAACAATGTCATGGAAATTGTGTCCTTTTGAAGAACATTTTTTATTCTAATGAACTAAAATGAAATTAATTGAAAATCGTGTTAAAGTTTAGTTGAATGAGATATTCTTGTTGAAATGTATTTTGAACTTATGTTCTCAAATTTGTATAGCTTTTTGAAATAGAAATGAATGCCTAGCTCTTCTGGTATGGAAAAGAAAATTTTCATAAGCATTTTAGGTGCAATTGCTACATAAATAATTCAATTGAATTGATAAGTTTGCAAGTTTAATAATGCAATCAATTGAGAAGGGTGATGACCATTGATTGCACCAATTAATGTAATTATGACAAGTAAAATGAAGTTGATGTTATTGTTAAATTGCTTGTTGTTATTTTTAATACGAGTTCATATTTTGCTTTGCCTACATACTAAATAAATATAGAAATGATGTTTCCTACTATCATGAAAAACAAGTTCACTTCCAATCCTTCTCTAGCATTTCATATTTTGGTTTATGGAACATGGCACATCTAACTCATTTTTCCTACAATTAGTTTCAAGCAACATATGCAACTAAGCACTCTCTGAGTAAATACATG
>JASDQU010208745.1:9902-20781 GCA_032191745.1 Picea mariana | reverse complement strand
GCGATCTCCAAGTCTCTTCCCAAAATCATGCCTCTGTTGCAACTAAGTCTGTTGGAAACCCCAAGTTTCGTGCCAAAATTCTGTCAAAGTGGAAACCTCAAGTTTCCTAGAAAAGTGGAAACCCCAAGTTTCCAACTCGCACAACAATAATCTACAACATATGCAACCATCCACACTTCCCTGCCCAAAGTTGTGTGCAACCAAATTGTTTGATACGATGGAAAGACGTCTCTTCCCCAATTTTTTCTACAATGGTCAAGCTACCACTACCCCACTGCGACAATCACTCTCTGCTTTTGCTACCATTTCTACCTCAAATGTTGTCGCTAACTCAACCAAAACTTCAAAAATATCTACGTTTTGACCTCCTTATGACTCTCTACTAAGATCATGCTTCAACCAACTCGGTCATGTCTCTGCACACTGCATGCCTCAATTCATGCACTAGTTGGGTAGTTATTCTAACCGTCACATCCAGTTCTTGAAATGTGCATATCCATGCCTGAACTTAGAGTTTTTTGTACACATATCTATCACTCCATCCAAATCCAAAGACTAAGTCAAGTTTCCATCCTTGCCTCACTACTATTTCCATTGTCTGATATTTAGTCAAGGAGATCCCCCACAATGTCTAAGTGTTTCACTTCAAACCTATTGGTGTGTTCGTACTCTGACTTCCTTCTGCAATTCGGTTCATCCATGCAACAATATCAGACCAAGGAAATGTAACCCCTCACATTTTTTCACTGTGGAGTCACCCCAAAGCAAAGTCTTTTGTGACAACTTGACTTCACTGTCCACCTCATGGAAACGTTAGTCAATTTGCCCCAAGAACTGCACATCTAGACAGTCCTTTGCCCCACTACTTCATCTCCAGGACATGTTGATGTGTCTGTCTCTTTATGCCTTGGAATGGTTAGGATTAACCCTCAACCATGATTCCCCAAAGAAAGATAAATGTCCATGCCCACACTACTACATATGGGCGGATTATTCCACGAAATTTTTCCATGTTTCCATTATTTTCATGTATTTTTAAAATAGGGCAAGATTTCCGTCGATATTGCCACGAAAGTTCGTTGCTATTGCCACGAATAGGTTTTTTAAATTGGGCGGTATTTTCGTCACTATTTCCATGAAACTTTGCCTCTATTGCCACGAAAATTTTGCCTATCTCAAAAAGCATCTGCTAACGGCTAGTTGACTAGTTGATCTATATATACCTGACTTTAAGAGACTTTGCGACACAATTGCTATATTTGCAACACTATTCGTGGCTTTTGTTTGAGTTGTTTATTTTTTTCCATCAACCATCGGTTGAACAAATCCAATTCTCGATCTACATAGCTCGGATTTTGAACTTGCAAGGTTAGTATGTTTTTTTATTGATGTACTCATTTAACTTATAATTTTTTGTTCAAATGAAATTTCATGTAGCTTGTTTTTAGCTTGATAATATATTATATGTGTAGTACCATATTTCATATCATTGGTTTTTGGATCTAGTTAGTATATTATATGGAATTTCATGTGAAATGTCAAGAAAAATATTTTCCGAAGAAGTATTTTAAGAAGAGGGAAAATCACTCCATCAATAAGTCAATTCAAACATTAAAAACGGATGTCATTATCAATCTAGATTAATTTGAGCCTGCAATTCCTTATGTAAATTTAATCCTTATTACAAAACCACCAACTCATAACAACTTTACCGGTTGGACTAATGTTTGAAATAGAAAGTGGAAAAAATCCTCTTAAGTCTAATTCTATCCCTTAGAGACCTTGTTAGCTCTCTAACTTTTTTGTTTCTATGATATTGTGCATATATATATATTAATGTCATATTTTTAGTATAGTATTAGGTTAGGTTAGTCATATAACATTGTATTCTTATGTGATGTTGTTTCTCTGAATTTTTTATAATCACACACAATTCTAGATGTAGTGATTAACTCTAGATTGTAGTTGATGTAACTTGTTTATACACTATTAATAAGGAGTAGCTAAAATATAAAATTTCATGACGAAATCTACGTTAACATGCTGAAATCTACTAGTCAGACAATGAAAAATGAGAACATGTCCAAGTGTCTTAGAAAATAAAACCGTGGCCACTATAAGTAGCATAAAATTGTGACCATTGTATGTAGATGCAAATCAACACGTCATAATTTAAACCAACCCAACCCAATTGTGGGTGACAAGTGGTTGGCATTCTTTTTTTAGTGGTGAATTTCAAAGATTGACATTTTCTCTACAAAACAACTTAGAGGCTAGTGTCTGGTGTCGAGTGATTCAAGTTTGAGAAATTTTGACCACTTTCATTAAATGGTGTGTAATTTTTTTCCATGGTGGTTCAGTACACAGTACTCTAAAGTACAAATTGAAGCATATCAATCTTAATAGTTAATCGATAATAAATAAATAAAAGCATGTCAAAATGTCTTAGAAGAAATAATTGTGAGGATTGTAGGTCACTATAAATAAACATATCATAATCTAAAGGAGTGGACAAAATATCATGAAGAAGTAGCTAAAATATAAAAATTTGACAACTTACTGTTTGTTATGGTGTAGGTAAGACAATTACTTGTCAGTACAAGGATTTGTCACTATGAACAAAAATGACAAGAAGCTTGCTTGGTTAAGAGCAGCATTAGAGGCAAGGGGCGATGGAAAATGTTATTTCCCTTGCTATGATTGCAGGGGCTTGCAAAGAAAAAGAATTTTAATAACAACAACTGAAAGACATTGTAGGGAGAAGGGACACATCGAAGGGGGTTATGAATATTGTCCCTTGGCAAGAGGATTCAGTATTTCATGTATTCTCTGTGATAATCATCATGTCATGAATTTTAGTAATATTTCTTATCGATATTTTTATATTTTCTATACACACTAACTTTTCTACGTTGTTTTTAAATATATAGGCGATGCCCCCAAAATGTCGACCTCCAGAGAATTATTTGCCAAATACTATCATAAATACTCCTTTACAGGGTGATGAACTTCGAGATCAAAATATTGAAACTGTTGATCAAGTTATTAATGATGATCTGGATGGAGATAACGTTAGTGATTCAAATCAGGAAGATGAGATACATAGATTGATCCAAGACACATTTTCTCTAATGGATGAGGACAACCAGGATGATAGTCATGATGTTAATCCTCTACTCGAGAAGTCACGTCAACCTCTTTATGAAGGCTCAAAACAAATATTTTATCTGTTATATTGTTGTTGGTGAACTTGAAGGTTTTGAATGGTTTATAAAACACATGCCTCGCACAGATACTAAGGTATTTAATTTTTTAATTATTTATGCCTGCATGTTCACAAATACTTAAAAGGTTCAATTTTTCCTATATTGCTATTGTTTTCTAATTTGTAAATTAGTATGGATGTGATATTGATGATTAATATTTTTTACATTGACTTATTGTTTTGAATTTTGTAGATTGTTAGGTGAATTTCTATTATCGGCGTCAAATGTTTTGCCATGCACATATCGAGAAATATCCGTGATTATGAAAGAAATTGGAATGGACTATCAAGCTATTGATGCATGTCCTAATGATCATATCATATACTATGGACAATATGCATTAGAAAATGAATGCCCACAATGTCAAATAAGTAGATATTGAACCATAAAAGCGTCAAAGAAGGTGCCTCGCAAAGTTCTTCATTATACTCTATAATTTTTCGTTTCCAACGGTTGTTCAGGTGCCAAAGTATAGCATAGTTTATGGATTTCCATGCAAAGAATAGAAGTTGAGATGATGTTCTTTGAATGCCTACATATATTTCTGCATTGAAATACATTGAAGAAAAGTGGCCAATTTTTAAAGAAGAACCTCATAATGTTAGACTTTAGTTGACAGTTGATGGTGTCAATCCATTTGGAGAGCTCCGTTCTACATACTCAGTGTGGCCTGTTTTTGTTATAAACAATAACCTTCCTCCTTGGATGTCGATCAAGAGAGAGCACACAATGTTGGCAATGATTGTTCCAGGTATTTAATTATCTTTTATTTGCTTTAAAGTATGAAAAAATATTTCATTTCTTTGTTTCATGCATGGTAATTATTTCTTTTATATATAATGGCATCTAGATAAGTATAATTAATCATGTAGTATGTTGAACCAATTAGGTAAGTACCAGGTTAAAGATATGAACATATATATTGAGCCTATTATCGATGATTTGTTGAAGTTATGGGTTGGCATCACTGTGTATGACATCTCTATACGAATAGGGAAAAAACGATTTCAATTCCATGGAATACTATCATGGACAATTCATGATGCTCCCGGGTTAACACATTTTGTGGTATATTGTTACTTTATTTGGTGATTTAATATTATATATATTTATTGAAAATATCATGCATTATTTTAAATTGTAACTCTAATTCGACGCTACATTAATTCATATATCGTGTAGGTCTTCAAATAAAGGATAAATTTGCATGTCCCATTTGTGGTCCCAGGATAAAATCTCGTCGTTCAAAGAGTTTAGGAAAGGAAGTGTTTGATGATTATAGGCACTTTCTGCCTAAGAACCATAGTTATCGAACTACAGACAAAGCAAAATCCAATGGTAAAGAAGAGAATGGGAAAAAACCACGAAGAATGACACCTTGCCTATGGAAGTTGGAATATATTAGAAATTGTCAAGGTATGAAAATTATTTATGTATGACATATTATATAAATCTTTGGTTAATTTCATTAGTATTAATTTCATTTTTTTTATTAATTAGTGTTAATTTCAATTTGTTGATGTTTCATGAATCTCATTAAGGAACGAATTGGCTTCCACGAGGAATGAAAAGTTACCTGATGCAATTCAGTAGATTTCCATACTACGAGCACCTATAAATAGTTCATTTGTTTGATAAAATGCATATCGGGAAGAACTTAACAGAATTGTTATGGCGAATATTAGATGGAAGGACTGACAAAGAGAGAACTGGAAAGATTTGTTGTGACATCCAGGAAGCTAATCACGCATTGCAAAGTGTTATTATTAATTATAATGGCGATGGTCGTGAAAAGAATACAAGTATTCCTTGGTTATTGATGGAGCAACAGAGAAATATTGTAAAAGAGGTCATTCGAAAAATTAGGTTTCTGACGGGGTTTTTGTCGAACATACAAAATATATTAACGAAAAAAGGTGATTTTAGTGGGGTTAAAACACATGAATGGCATACATTCATTAAGGTAATTAGTAGGTTATAATATATTTCCTTATTGGTACACATTTTTTGGAAACAAATAATTATTATTTGTTTTTTGTTACAGTATGTTCTACCTTTATCTCTCCCAGACGACTTTGACAACAACATAAAAAAAATTATGTATGTACTTGGAAAATACATGAGGTAAGTAATGTTTTATAAGGAAAATGTACTTCTTATGTGATTTGTAGAGGAACTTATTGACATATTATGTTTTATCTACAAATTTGCGTATGCCTTGATATTATTTTATTGCATGGACATTTGTAGGTGGCTATCATCAAAAGAAATCCATAAAGAATATATAGAGTATTGGAAGAGAGAAACTCCCCAACTAATGTGTCAAATGCAACAACATCTACCTCCAACATTTTTCAATGCACAAGAACACTACCTCATACACCAAGTTGAGGAGATTGAATTATGTGGACCAGTACATACAAGGTCGATGTGGATGGTGGAGAGGCAATTGAAGTCATTGAAGTCTTTTGTTAGACAAAGAGCACGTCCTAAGGGTTCTATGGTTGAGAGATATATGGTATATCATTGCATGGTGTATATTAGTCAATATCTACCTAAATTAGCCGAAAATATGAATGTGCCTCACATTTGGCATCTCGACTCCATCAACAAATTTGAAGGGGAGGTCCTATTGGGGAAAGGTAAAATGAGGACTGTGAAAGGTAATTATTAGATGTTGATGTAGATTTAATATATTACACATTTATTTTTCCAATTTTATTTTATCAAAATGATTTTTTACATTTTTTGTTCCTGCATATTAAACTATATTAAATTATTCCTTTATTAACAATAGATAATTAATGATATTTCATCCAAATTTGAAATAGTATCTACAACAAAAATTGTTGGTTTTGCTTTGCGTTGAAACAGTCGCCTCTCCTTTTTGCTATATTCAACTACATTTCTTTTAAATTGAATTTGCAGTTTTGAATTTGTGTTATTCAAATCTTTTATTCAAATTTTACAAGGAATTTGTAGTAGGATTAGACACAGGCAACAGTGACCTGTGAATGGGGCTAACGTTGAAATTTTTTCAAATTGTTTATATATGTGTTCGACAACACAAGTATTCCAACAGAGGATGAACACCTTCAATAACCAATCACATAACCAAATCAAATATCAACACACCGATGTTTTCACGAGGTAAAACCCCTACAGGGAAACATCCACTGCCCCAGTCAACGCGACCACTTGGAGCAGTTTAATAATGAAAAAGAAAAAGACTACAGAGAGATTTTACAAGAGATTTTATCACAAACGATCATCGACAAATGACTTTCCATGCTCTTTAAATAGAGATCATGGACCAATTGGGTGTTAAGCCACGGATCAATGGTCGTTAATATCGAGGAGAGTATGAACCGTCAGATCACTAGATGTCGGGAACATATCATGACCATCGGATTTCCTAAATACAAATGCATACTAAAGAAACACACTTTTACCTAACAACACATTAAACCAAGTAGATCTTAACTAACTCCTAAGTGTCTAAATATCCTAACATCCCCCCTTAAGAACAACTTGGGATAGGATTGAAATATTTACAATGGTGACACAATAGGAGAAGGAAGGCAGAATTAGAGCCTATCCCCCCTTAATGACAACTTCTTGAACTCCTAACATAGATCGAAGTTTGGAAAACTTCTCTTCTGTAAGAGACTTTGTGAAAATGTCTGCAATTTGATCTTCTATAGGAAAAAAGAGCACTTCAATAACTTGATCATGAATGAACTTTCTGATGAAGTGCATGTGTATATTGATGTGTTTTCTACGTTGATGTTGAACTGGGTCTTTGGTGAGCTTGATGGAACTCTGATTGTCGAACCAAAGGCTAGTCAGATGTTGTTGCTGCATTTACCACTACTCGGTAGTATGCTTCTGCTGAAGAAAGTGCAATAGCCTGTTGTTTCTTACAAGCCCAAGTGACAGGTCCTGAGCCAAGGATGAAAACATAACCTACAGTAGACTTTTGATCATTAGGATTGTCGTCCCAATTTGAATCATTGAAACCAACCAATAAAGGAGTCCCCCCTGAACTATAATGTATCTCGAACTGAATTGTACCATGGACATAGTGAAGTATCATTTTAGTTGCTTTCCAATGGCTTTCATGGGGTGTTTTCATATACCGGGAAACAAGACCAACAGCAAAGGAAATATCATGATGGGTATTATTCAAGTATAAGAGGATACCAACTAACCAACGGTACAGGGTGGCATCAACTTTGGGAGAAGTACAAGTGGCAGTAAGCTTGAATCCAGACTGGAAGGGAAAAGCAGTTGGTTTACAATCATCCATGTGAAAGCGACGAAGAAGGTCACAAGCATACTTAGACTGGGAAAGAAAAATTCCTTCAATGGTTTGAAAAATTTGGAGGCCAAGGAAATAGTTCAAAAAACCTAATTCTGTCATTTCAAATTTCTTCTTAAGGCTGGTTTTCACATGGTTTAAAATTTTTGAGTCACTACCAGTAAGGATAATGTCATCAACATAAAGGACAAGGATTATGAGATGGATTCCTACTTTCTTGGTATAGACATTAGGATCAGAATGGCATCTAGAGAATCCAGTGGCAATAAGAAAGTTGTCCATTTTGGCATACCAAGCTCAGGGAGTGATGAAGGAGCATCACCAACACATCAAGCGAGCCAGCACGAAAGCGGAGGACAGCTGGACAAGCCAGCACAAATTTTGAAAACACTTTGGAATTGTTGCGCAAATCTTAAATGAGCCATTAATATGAGGCACACTTGTATATTGTAAATGGACCTTGAACGGATATCTCTCGTCCTTAGTAGGTAGACGGCATTTAAAATAGTTAATGTAAAGTAGATAGAATTTAATTCTAGACTAGACAGTTGTAGAGCACAAGAGGGAAACAGGATATAGACACCCTCATTGTGCATTGTAACATTATTCAGAAGCATTTGGAGCAAGAAGAAGCAGAGAGTTGTGTAAAAACACCCATGTACAGACATTTGAATTAATAGAAAGCTTTGATTCAAACTCATGGTTTGTGTTGTTCTCTGTGTATTGGTGCTGAATGATAGGCTCATGAACGTTTTCTTCCTGTTATACATTTGCTTTTATATGCTATGTATGTGATTTCACATATGAATTGAAGTCTGAGAGGGAGATGGAATGAGTTTCAATTGTTTTTCTATTTGAGCCAGAGAATTCCTGCAAGGAGTGAAGTTGAAGTGTCCGCAAGGAGTGCGTTGACAAAGGGTTCAGATAGAGATAGTTTTTGTTCTCATTCATCCAGAAGTGGAGTTGGGCACGAAAGTCGTGCAAGGAATGCGTAGACCAGGTAAAAGTCTCAGGGTTGCGAACCTGAGTGAAGCATTTGACAGATTGTTGTTGCAGGTGTGCGCAGAGTCAAGTGACTTCAACACTTCGACGTTGTTGAAGGTTTTCCGCAAGGAGTGCGTGCAAGAGTTTTCTTGAAGGACTTGAGGTCATGGGGAAAATATCAGGAGGGATAGGAACTTCAAATTTGTTGAAGGACAGCGTAGAAAAGTTGTGCCTTGAAGGTTGGCAAGAAGCGTCGCAAGTTTGCACGCAGGTGGATAAGTTCTATGGAAGAACACTTAGTCATTTCGTGGATTGCATAAGGAAGAACGGACGGTCGATATCTTCCAGGGAAAATCAGCGAATCACCGTGAGTCGTTGGATCTCGCAGGGGTGCAGGGGGATACTGCAGATATTCCCATAGTGTTTAAAGATCAGAAGGGGCAGAGCCGTTGATCCAAGCCAGCCAGGGCGTTGGATTATTTGTGAAATCGCCTATCGGGATTTCATAAGAAAGGATTCGAAGATTTGGTAACGGGAGTCGCGAAATTGCGATACGCGATATCCCGACGACTACAAGTACAGTATGGGGCCACAGGATTTGGTGGTTGACAGGTAGCACACTGTATCAGGGTTCAGGAAAAGTAGGGTTCAGGAAAAGTAAAGCCCCGAAACATTGGACATCAGGATTCATGATCCCGCGAAGTCCGAAATCCCGACGAGGTGACGGGACCGTTGAAAAGTCAAAGCCACGAGCTCATCGAAGTTTCGGCATATCGGGACTCGGGAGTCGGAGAACCGAGTTGCTCGACACCGTGAGTGCCGAGATCCCGATAGAGAAAGTCCCGACAAAGGAACGGGAGGGTCAGCGTTGACTCATATCGGGTCTCAGAGATTCGAGAGTCCTACTCTCGATCACTGACCTTGCAAGGTTGTGAAGTCTAATTCCCCGATAAGTAAAGAGAGGGGGATTCGTGCAAAGAGATCTGTGGGTGCAAATTTCTAGATAGGGAAATAGAAGGACCGGTTAGTGTTCTTCAGGCCGAGGAAAGAGAAGATCCTGTGAGCAGGCGTGTCTGCGAGTGCGACACTGCATCAGTTTGGTATCAGAGCTTTAGATTCTTATCTGTATATTTCAGGCGAGGAAGGCATAAGAGGTAAGGAGTACTCTAATACACAACGTCAAGTGGTATCAGAGCTAAGACAAATTGTTCTTTGCTTTCTGTAGCAGAGAAGAGGAGAATTCTCCATGCCGCCAAGGAGAGATAGGCAGTCACCTAATCCAGAGGATAGGGAAGTGCAGAGAAGAAGAGGCAGGCAGATAACTGATCCAGCCATAGAGAGATAGATGAGAGACCTCCGAGCAAGACTCGAGGACATGGAGACAGCACAAAGATGCACAGCTAGTGCAGGGGATCTGAGTGATTCCGATAGTGAAATAAAGGCTGAACGAGAGGAGGAAGTTACAGCCGAAGATGCATCAAACGAGCATTTGATCAAAGCTATTGCCAGGATGGGTGCAAGAGCGAATATGGACACTCCAATTTACGAGGGAAACTTAGATGCAGAGGAGCTACTAGACTGGATTAGAGCTCTGGATACTTACTTCGACTACGAAGATGTCGAAGAGGACAAGAAAGTCAAGCATGCTATTACACACTTAAAAGGACATGCATCATTGTGGTGGGATGAACTACAACCTGACAGGCGCTGCAAGGGCAAGCAGAAGATCAAGAGCTGGGATAGGATGATCGTGAAGATGAAGGCGAAATTCATCCCCAGGGATTATCAAATTACTCTGTTCAAGAGAATGCAGAACCTGAGACAGAAGCTAATGACAGTGAAAGAATACACTGAGGAATTCTATCGATTGAACATCAGGGCAGGTCATCGGGAGAGCGATGATAAAAAAGTTGCTAGATACATGAATGGACTGAGATATAATATCCAGGATGAGATGAGCATGGTAACCATCCGAACGGTGGAAGATGCTTATCAAATGGCTCTGAAAGCTGAAGAGAAGCTGAGCCGAAAACAGAGTCAGAGGGGTTGAGGCAGAATTCAGCCCAGAGGCAAAGCAGTTGCCCAGGACAAATACCAGAAGCCCGAGGAGGAATGGAAGAAACCTCAGACTTGTGCAGAGAGAGGTGGAACCTCACAGCGGGGGCCATATGTTGAACAGAGAGGGCAGCATAATGAACAGAGAGGAGATTATGCTGACAACAACACTTTTCCTCGTACTAGAGGTAGAGGAAGAGGAAGAGGTGGAGTAATCACATGCTTCACATGCGGAAAGAATGGGCACAAGTCT
>JASDQU010208744.1:11701-31652 GCA_032191745.1 Picea mariana | reverse complement strand
CCAGCATTTTCCCCATCCTCATATGGCTGCGAAAACAAATATTGGATCATTTGATTTGTCCCATCATCTTCTTCCATGAGATCCTCATTTGCTTGGTCATGATGATGTTCCTCAGCTTGTACAACATCATTTCTACTAATACTTGGTGCAATATTCTACGGAAAGTTAGAGGACAACTCTAACTTTATAATTACAAACAATTATGCAAAATTAGTGTATACTATAACAAACATTCAAACAATATATATACATATATATAATTTTATACAAAATCGACAAAATAAAAAAAGATAATGAATATATAGCTAATTACCACGGGACGATATTCATTTAATCTGCCATCAATGTGACCATATTTCCTACAATGTTTTGTAGTTGTTGCTATTAAAATTCTTACGAGATGTCTGAGGCAACATTTTTTACAAGGGCAATAACATCTACCATCACCCTTTTCACCCGCTTTACTTTTTTCCCCACCTCTAATAACATTCTGCGACATTCTTTCGCACAAAAATACCCTTTCAAAACCGTCGTTGTTATAGAAAGATTTTCGCAACATATTTGAATCGTCAAATATTTATAGGGTTATTTTAGGTCACTATCGTCGCAATTGCGATGAACGTGACCTAAAAATATTTATTTTTTTACCTATTTATTTAAGGTCATTTTTAATGGTCAATTTTAAGGTTCAGTAATACATCACTCTTGCGACGAACAAAGTATAGTCATCGCTCTTGCGACGAACATTGACCATAATAATTTGGTCAAACCACATGTGTCGATATTGCAACGAATATGGGGTGGATTTAAAAAACCCAAACCTTTTCTCTTTCATGTTGTGACGAAAGAGTACTTTTGTCACAAGTGGTCATCACAAAATTTTCAATATGTAGTAGTGTGTATAGCCCACCAATCGAACTCCATCCCCTCTCAGATATTCTAGACCATATTCCACTATACAAAAAAGATACCTGAGCACATGTTTTGTTTCTACCCAATGCACTCTCCTAGTCCACCATGAACTGAATAAGAGTGTTGACAACAAAACAAATATCTTGTCTGGTGTTGAAAAAATACATCAATGAACTAATCAACTGATGATATCAAGTGGAATCAACCAACTGTGACTCAGAAGCATGAAGCTTCTTCCAGTTGGTAATCATGGGTGTGGTCATGGGCCTACAATCCTTCATTGGGAATCTCCTCAAAATGTCACAAGCATACTTCCCCTTTCCCAGGAAGATGTGTCCAGGATCCTACCAAACCTCCAAGGTTTATTTTTAATACTCCAAGCAATTGTTGTTGAACCCATGCTAAATGTATACCATAAGGTATATTTGTTTTCATCCATACAACTTGCCCAATCTGAATTTGTATAACCAATTGATATGAAATTTTCTATAGATCTATATAAAAAACCATACCCAAATATTCAAAAACCTCATAATCCTTTTAAATTCTTTCCAATGTATTTCTCGAGTATCTAACATAAACATGGATACCATATTGACTTAAAAATAAGTATATTGTAAAGTTTTAGTTAGGTATATCAAACTTCCAACCAATTGATGATATAGAGTAACATCAACTAGATTGGAGTCATCATTTTTGTATAACTTGAACTCGACTTCCAAATGAGTTGTTGTTAGCTTGCAACTCATCATGTCTAACTTCTTCAAAATATCCAAAGTGGTCTTGTATTGTGACATAAAAATACTATCATCCTTCTTCCATACTTCGATGCCTAAGAAATAACTCTACTCACGAGTCACCAAGATCTATCATCTCAAATTCAACAATCATGTGTAGCTTAAATTTATGAAACAAATCAAGATTATTCCATGTGTATATCAAATCATCAACATATAATGAAACTATAAGAATATCTTGTCCTAGATGAAGAATATAGAGATTAGCTTCAGATGAACTCTTAACTAGACCATGATCTTGAAAATACTTATAAATACTTGAATACCATGCTCTTGGTGCTTGTTTGAGACCATGTTAATACTTCTTCAACATTTAAACACATTCTTATTTACCTGGAATTTCAAAACCTATAGGATGCTCTACATAAATTTCTTCATCCACATAACCATTTAAGAAAGATGATTTAATATCCACTTGAGGAATTGTCCACTTATATTGTGCAATTAATTCAAGTACCATATTGATTGTGTCCAATTTTTCCATTGGAGCAAACATCTTTGTATAATCAATTCTTTCTTTTTGAGAATAATCTTGTTGATCAAAATTTGGTCACATGTATTTTCCTGCTCCTGGAATAATAAAAGAAAATTGATATTAGAAGAAGACAATTTTGAACGGTTATAAATTTATTGTGTAGCCCTCGGTTTTAGCTTCATTATGCATTTTTCGGATTCAAAATGAGTTTTTATGCTCAAGATAGCTAGGTTTGTGTATAAATTCCAAAAAAACACTTCCTCAAAATGTTCTTCTCTACTCCGCTCCCACCAAAATGAACCAATACTTAGATTATTCTTAAATTATCTCGTGAGCTCATACACATTGTTTTTGAATTCTAAACTTCCAGCATCATCATAATGCATTGCAATATTCTACCATATCCATGTTACACAAAAACTTAGTTTTATTTTTTTATTTTATTTCCTCACTCTCCTCCTTATCCCTCTCACTCCTTATCTCTCCACTTCCCTCCCTTCTTCCTTCACCTCTTCAGGATCACAAACATCATGTGTTCACTACCCTTATTCCTCCACACCCGCCATACTCCTCCATACCCTCCAACCCACCTATCTCTCCTCTCCCATCCCTTCTTCCTTAACCTATGTGGGTTAACAAACACCACGGGTTCACTCTCGTCATTACCTCCTCACCCACCAACCCGCCTTATTTATCCTTCCTCATGACCTCCTCTTCTCTCATCCACTTCTTCCCACACTTAAACAATTTACCCTAAGTTTCTTACATTATAACATTAACTAATGAAATTAATCCACATGGAAGAAAATTATTTGCAACACATGGCAGCTAATTACTAGTGACACATGGAAACTCTGTTAACCAATGGGAGGATGACACATGGTGATGAATGGGAGTGTGACATGTGGCAACCAATTAGGTGGTGACATGTGGCAGATCGTAGTGACTTATCACACAATGACTCATGGTGATGATGTGGATTGTTGACTCACCTCTTACTCATGATGATTCATCAGTGACTGGATGATGATTGGGCTCCTATTGGAGGATGACTAAGCATAATTGTTTTTAATTATTTCACTAATTTTCTAAGGGGTCAAATGTCTTAATCTTCATAGCCTCTTCATGTTTCACATGTAAATCATAATCAACCTTTAAATATATGCCATCAAATTCCAATATCCCCATGCATGTGGGATATGTATTTTCCAACAAAAGTTGAAATTTTTAAAGGAGATGGATGAAATTGAAATCAAGGGCCCAGATTGCCCCATGAAAATCGATCGTCGACTGCTAAGCCTTTATGTTCCAGAGGCCATAACTTGATATCCGAGAGTTGGATTTGGGAAAACTTTACCTCTTGGAAATTTAATTTGATGAGGAAAATGATGGAATAGGTTTCAAGGATTTAAATTTGCCATATTTGTCTCAAAAATGGAAATAACAGTAAGCAATATTTTTATGATGTGCTAATAAATCTACTAGACACCTTGATTTCACGAGCTCATATCTTGAGATCTAGAAATCGAAATATCTCACAAAAGGAATCATTGGAAAGATAAATTATGAAGATCACATATGAAATTATTTACATTGCTGAGAAAATTAATATCACATCCATAAAATTAAAACAAAGTCCTCTCTTTAAAAAGGTAGTTAATTAAAATTTTCAAAAATAAAAGTTTATTTTTATTTTTATTAAATATGGAAAGGGACCCACTTCAAGATGTGGATGTCAATGATGAAAATTCATTAATTATAAATTATTAAGTCATTAATTAAATTGATTATCTCAATAAAGAGAAATCCCTAACTACTCAAGAAGTTAGAAGAATTGGTTTAAAAAAGAAAGAAAAGGCTTCATCAAAGGGTTAGAGAAGTTTGCATTATCAGAGCAAAAGATCTGAATAGAAGGGTCCAACTATCAAATGCAGGGTCCAACTATCAAATGCAGCCAAGATTTTAATAAACAAACAAAGATTTCTATATTCTCCATTCTTCTTCTTCTTCTTATACACCACTTTATCAAGGCGTTTTGTTCATATTTTTGAACTGAACATAAGGTTGAGTTATTGTGTGTTTCTCTTGTAATATTGAGTGCTTCTTGAGTGCTTCTCAAAGAAAAATATATAGAATAATACAATAAGAACTAAACATATTTTGAGTGCTTCTCAGAGTGCTTGTTAATATTTTTTAATTGAACATAAGGTTGATTTCTTGAGTTTTTATTGAGTGCTTCTCAGAGAAAATTATGTAGAAGAATACAAGAAGAACACTGAAGAACTCAACCTTGTTCCCAACTCAGAGATTCAAGCATAAAGTTATGATAAATGGTGTAGAAGAAGAAAACGAGTGGAGAAGATGGAGATTTATTTCCTTTGATAATAATCTTGGCTATACATTCATGATTGTGCTTTCTTCTTTCTCTAATATTCTGCCTTGCCCCTCTGATAGTTCTTATTCTTAGCAACCTTCTATGAAGCCTCTCTTCTCTTTTTAAAATGATATTTTCTAACTACTTGAGTAGTTAGGGATTCTCCCTTCTAGAAATTCCTGTACAAGTTTCTTCTTGAAACATTCCCTTTAATTAATACCTCATTAATTAACTCACATCATTAATATAAGCATATTCCAAATGGATCTTTTTCCTTTTTTATAAAATAAACGTTTATTTCAAAATTTTAATTAATTTCTTTTTAAAAGAGGAGGATTGTAATTTAATTTTTTGGATAGGATATATAACATTTCAACCATTTAAACCAATTTATATGTGATATCCATCATCTTATATTTCCAATGATATAAGGTTTGTCCAAATCCGACTCCTGGATCTCAAGATATGGCCTTGTGAAGTTGAGGTGTTGAGAAGATTTATCAGCTAAGCATAAAAATGTTACTGACTGATATTTTATATTTTCAGAAAATTTTGGAAACTTTCATCTCTCAAAACCTTTCCCATTATCGTTTACATCAAAATACCTTTCCAATGGTAAAATTTTGCTGCAAACGGAGGTAGGAGCTCAAGATATAGCCTTTGCAATATTGTGACTCAACCACCATTGATCAAGTTTGATAGGTAAATTTGGGCCCTTGATTTAATTTCGACCTCCTTTGTTGAATTTCAAATTTTATTCTTTATTATTATCCGAAATGTACGATAATAATAGAGTCTTAGTGGTATATAATGTTAAGTGAACATACACAGAAATAAAGAAGAGAGGAGATTAAGGAGCTTGGAGGATTCGACCCTTGGAAAATTGTTGAATATAATAATAATTTTGCATACCCAATCAACCACCAATCTACCTAGTCAACAATGATGAGTCACCCAACCAAATTGTTCCACATGCCATCACTCAGTAGGCAAACATATGCCAAAAACAATATTCTAAATGGCATCCAATAAAATCACACCATGTGTCACTTTTTTGTATCATGCCACGTGTCTCCATTAATTAATGAGAAGTTCACATAAAAGATGTGTTTATGTAAAACTGAAAGGGAATCTATCTATAAATCATTTTTTCATTCAATGATGAACAAGGGAATACAATGGAAGAGTATCTTAAGCAATGGTTTCAAGATATGGGACCAACATTCAAGTGACATCGTACAACCATGAAGGGCATGAACTGGGCAAGGGAATAATGGAAGAGTATCTTGGTTTCAAGATAGGGGATCTACATTTCAAGTGACACTTTATACTAAATACAACTACGATGGGATTTGGTCAACAGGCAAGGTAAAGCAAGCTAGGCAAATCGAGGAATTAGTTCAACCAGTCCCGGGTATGGAACTTTTTATAGAGCTAGACAGGATGATCTAGGGTCATGTGTGCTTGGTGGCATTTTGTTTCTATCTGACTCATACACAATAAACCTTAACGTTGAAGTGCGAGGGGTTCTAACATTTATGATGGATTAATTGCGTTGACGATTTTGTTTAAATTTACAGTGTACAAAAATGATCTCAATTACAGGTTTAAGTATCTCAAAGAGTGAAGTCAGGAATCTGCTGATATCTCTTATTAAGAACAATTGAATTTGATTAAGAAGAGATGTGAAAAAGTTTCTTAACTCATATTTATATAAAACTTAATGTTATGTAGATTCACTGTTCAAAGAGGCTCTAAATGTTGGCAGAGTTTTTGTGAAAATCTGTGCAGTGCTTGAGAATTGTAAAGATTATGACTGTGCTTGAGAATACTAAAGACTATGAGTGTTAAATTCTTCGTAGAAAAGAAGGAAAACCATGCAATGGATTTGGAAATGAGCTTCACTATTGCCATTTTTTTTATATTTTATTATAATTACTATTATAGATTTTAACATAGAGGTTGATTTTGTGATGGGATGAAATAGATAAAGAATAGGGAATTGAAAAAGAGGATTTCATGGATAAACTATGCAGGAGAGATTTGGTATAAACAGAAAAAAAAACGTTTATACAACAAGAAGAAATTAAAAATAAGAAACATATTATCATATTTCTGAAAAAATAAAATATAAAAGCTTTATTCAACACGAAGATCTCAGTTTACCTAACCTGCTAAATTTGCCTCTTAAAAGAGAATATACTATAAGTTGACATGCTGTTAAAATAAAGTAAGTCAAAACTATTTATATTACAGAGGCATCAAAGCCTATGCTGCACAAAAATTCTATAGTCAAAAAAGGTCCTATGACAAGTATATCCATAAAATGCATTACATAAGAAAAAGCTCAGATTTACTAGTCCTCCAGTATATCCTCACCAGTCTGAGAGATGGAGCAAATAAAGTTCTGTGAACTTCTGCTACTCTAAAACAATATCTTCATTTTATGATTATCATAAACATGAAAACTATATATGTAAATGTAAAATTTAAAACTTTTGAGAGAGGAACAAGCAAAGTTATCTGAACTTCTGGTACTCTAACACAGTATCTTCGTTTTATGATTATCATAAACATCATGTAAATATAAAATTTGTAACTTTTGATCCAATACAGCATAAAGGAGGATCTCATGAACGTAAATAAAAAATATTTTACTTTTAAAATAGCCCTTCATCACTTAAAAAGATCAATAGGAACAAGAAGATATAACGACTAATTATGCCATTAATTTAAATCTGAAAACACAAACATGAGAAGCCTTAAATTCCATAGTCTGGTTTTATTTGTACCAGTAATTTGACCAACATAATTTAAAGCTTTCATTTGCGCTCGAGGACTATAACCAAATTTCCTCCCTTCTTTCCATATTCCATGCGTTCACTTAGTCTCTTCCCCATTATTTCTCTGAATCTCTCGAACAACGCATCCATTATTTCCTCACCGAAGTGGTGTTTTATCAGACTTTCCATTACTGCTTTGAACTGCTTTGCCAGTTGTTTACCATACGCATCTTTTGTAGAGGCTGAACAGCCTGTCATTGCTTCCATCTCCTCCTTCGTAAATTGCTCTGATCGTCGCAGGAGCTCCAATCGTTGTATTTTGAATGAACCCTCTCTTGCTATTTCATCACTCGCTTCCTTCGGACATGGACAATATAGGGAGAATTTGAACGAGCCCACTTTCTCCCCTTCGATCAGCCCCTGAACAAATATTATAACGTGTTAATAACTATTTGAATTCAATATCAAAACGGTAAAAGTGGTAATTACTCTGAAAGGCGTACACCATATTTAATAGGTTTTTAGTGCTTAATCAGTTTTGTATGGATAAGATTAAATATTGATAGAATATTCTTAGTCGTTTCAATAAATCAATAGTTGTGATTTCAATCACTAATTTTCTCACTGCTATAAAGGCATCAATTTATATGTTTATTTTTTATTTCTACTTGATCATATTTAAAATGTACTATGGTAGCTAGTTGATTACCACATCTGAGTGATTAACAAAGATTAAGATTTTGTTACATAATAGAGAAATATAAATTCCAGTTTCATTTTCTAGACCAACATAAACCTTTAAATGTTCACCAACCACGAATTTACAGCTATGCTATAGGGCATAAGACAAGTAAGTTACAGAGCATAAAACAGCGTGGAACATAAAATTTCAGGCTTATAGATGTCATGAGTCATGACACCCTTGGAATTTACCCACAACATGGATTTTTTAAAATAGTGGATACTCACGTATTACACATCTCAGAAGGAGACATTTTCAATCACATTTAGTGATTGGCCCAGGCTGCTTGAAGCATGCCTCATCTTAGTGAAGAACTTATTCACCTAGAGCTTCAGCAAGGAATAGGAGAGGAGGGTACGGCATGCTATTGAACCCTTTATCTTATATTATGAATTCTTCTTTGTCTCACTAGGAGGATCTTCTGGGATGTATTACCTTCTGGGTACCATGCCTATTTGTCCAGCCGAGCCTTGCCAATACTGATTCATCAATTTGAACCCACTGGCTAGGAATAGACTTACCAATAAGTGTCATCTTAGTGTAATAAGGTAAGGAGTGTGTGACCTTTATAACGAATAATTTATACTTTATTACAAATAATTTATATATGGTGAAATTATAATATATGAAAATCAATGTAATGCATAAAGGTGTATCATATGATAAGTATATGGTAACATTATAATATGTGAAAAAAATATTATGTACAAATGTATATGTATGAATTGAAGATAAAGACAAAGACAAGTTATAAATGCGTATGTGTGAATTGAAGATGAAGATAAAGACAAGTTAAGAATGATGATCTCATGAGGTTCACTTGAGATATTTAGGGAGATATTCAAGAAATATATTGGGTGAATCTCAATGGCATTGAAAACTTATTAGCAAGGTTCCCTAATTCTAATTAATACTTGAATGTAAATCTCTCAACAATTCACAAATCTTTTATAGGTTTTTACACAAAATTATGTTAATCAATTTGTTGGAATAAAATAAGATTGTTGTTTGTAATACCTTAGTCATAAGTTCAGTGTCCACTTATTAAATTGTTTTATTAAATTGCAAAGTATATTACAAAATGGAACCCAGTGACAATGTAAACCGCCCACCAGCTGACCAAGGAGAGAAAAACTCCAACCCACCACAACTACCCAATCTAAACACCGAAATTGATGAGGGGTTGGATACATTAAGAACACTTGTAGATCAGTTAAGGGGTACCATAGAACCAAGCAGAGTGTCATTGACTACTTCTTTGGGTGTCATTGTGAGGTCCATTGCAAGTGCCCAAGGAGAATTGACTTCTATTTCTAAGTATAGGGAAATAATGTTTGAGTACTACAACACTGGATTGGATAGAAACCAAGTCAGAGACTTGAGTATTTCAAAACAAGAACTATTGTCTATTTTTAGAGATCCTCGAAATGGACAAGAACTACCTTTGACCAAAAAATGCATTTGTATTGACTGGTGTATCCATCCACAGATTAGTCAAAATTGGATAGATAGGTGCTATATAGTTTTTGATAAACATCCCTGCAATAGCAAGGATGTGCCCTTATATTTTTTGAGAAAATTAGGGGCGAAATTTATTTTGGGTCACCATGTCAACTAATTTGACATGGGTGAATTCCAGGGGGTGGGTCAAGGGTCCGCACAGGACCGAGAGCATGCCAAGCGCAATCCCATGTTAGGTCCCCATCCCACCAAGTGAAGGCCTGACCCCCCTGCCCAACATTCTCTTATTGCAAAGAGCTTGGAACAGGTACAACGATCTATTTCATCATTGACCCGGAGCCTAGTGCAACATGGCATCTTTGTTGGATTGTCTTGGCAGGAGGTGACTATCGATGACATTGATAGAGGGGTCATAGCTTCACGCCACACAATAAAGTTTAGTGAGGAGAGGGCACATGGACATAACAGTCGTCCATGTGAAACTCACAGATGCTCGAGCTGCGACCAGATCTGTAATGGGCCTATGGAGGGGAGTGGACAACATATCTTCATGGAGGAGTGTTATAGATTTATTTTCCACCTAATCATTAGGTCATTATCACCTAAATATCACCTAATCACTAGGTCATTATCCCCTAGAAACCCCTTATTTTAACCCTTAAAACCTGCCACTTCTTCCCTAAATTTCCAACCAAATTCAAACTCGATCACCATTTTCCTTCATTGAGGGGGAAACCAAAATATTTACTCGCTCCTTTTGGCCTTCCAAGGAGATACCGGTTACTCTGTCTATGTGTCTAGGGAGAAACCAAGTCTACAAGCTCCTATTTTTTGATTTGGTTTCGATGGATAAGACCTCACAGTGATTTATCAGGGTTTAGCCTCGAGAAGGCTTCCATTATGAGCTCAATAATATTATCATAATAACTATATGGCCTTATCCCTAAATCCCTATAAGAACTAAGCCATTTCCCATGGAAAAATAAGGAGGAAAGAGATAGCAAAGTTACTTTGGTGATTTGGTTACAAGACTTGGCAAAATGAGCTTGGAAGGAGGCCATCTCTTCAGTCTACATATGTAAGTTGTAAAAATGCTTCTTTGATTAATATATAGAAGACATACTGGATTTTTTCTCTATTCAATTGTTCATACAAGTTTATGTATTGATTGGTAGATAATTAATATAATTATGTGGTATGATATACTATTAGATCTGTTGTTAATCCATGCATGATTGCTTTGATCTTTGGAATTTTTTCGTCTTCTTTGGTTGCTTTCATGTATGAATCAGATCTAGGTACATCCTTAGTTTATGTCTCTATTCTTGTCTTAGGCACTAGTAGAACCTAAGGGAGTTGAGCTCCTCCAGGGTACAAAATCCCTACAATAGATTGGCGACCATACTGGGGAACTTTTTCTCCATGTATTAATCCCCTTAGATTGTTGAAGTGTTGAATTTTCTTTCTAGATATATATTCCATTTTAAGTGCTCTTGTTCCATCCCAATCATTTCGCCACTCTTTTCTGAGTTTAGTTGAAGAAATCCATATCCCAAATCTGTCACATTTCATCCAGATCCACCCTTTTTCATTTTCCAGGTTCGGTCACCCTTTCCCTATTTAAACAGAGTGACCAAACTCCTTTGTTTGTACCTTTTTCTCTATAAGGGAGAGACCAACTATCCTCTTAGGTTAAACAGGAGCGACCAAACCTTCTGGTTTCCCTTTATCCCTTCAGAAGGAGCGACTGATCTCTTTGTCTCCCTTTTCCAGAAGCGACCATTATCCTGAGATCCATTTTTGAAGAGTTATCCTTCAAAATACTCAATCAGATCTGTTTTTTGTGGCCCACTTCAACACTTCATATCCACCTTGGATCTTCCTTAGATTCCTTGCTATGAATTTTACAATTTTTTGTGATTTTTTTCGCAAATTTTACTCTCTTTCTGTATGCCACTCATTTGTCATCTTATTGAAATTATTGTTGTATTGGTATGACCAGAACTATATGTCTTGACCTCCTCAAGTAGTCTACAGATCCTTGGCATCTTCTTGAGAGATTTTTTGGAGAAATTTCTCTTTGATTGTTTTCCCACTCTTGCTTTGATTGCTTTGAGTGTTGATTGTTTTTCCATCATTTAGAATACTTTTTTCCATTTTGAAGCCTTGTGTTTTGCGTGTTTCAATTTGGAATCTTTTCTTTCTTCCTTCTTATCTACTTTTAAGTGCATTACACATTGTAGATTGAAAGAAAAGAAATAGAAGGAATTCCTTTCAAAATGCATTTACTTGAAAAGAAAAAGATAAAACATAAAATTTTATTAGAGTGATTTTAAAAGTTGCTTAGGAACGTTGTTTACTTTCAGATTGCAAAAACTCCATTTCATCATTTGGAATTTTTGTCCATTTCATCGAAAAGAAAATTAAGGTTGCATGTTGTTGAGTGCTTAGTTGTCATTATAAACGAGTAAAGAACTACCCTCTCTACTTTAGCTAGCTTTCATCGAAAAGGAATTATTTCATTGCATCATTCTCTGCACCTTTTTGGAGTCGAGTACTTTACATATCATCAATTTCACTATCGCACCCTTGAGTAAACCAACAACCATAAAATCAAGTGCTTAATAAAATTGATCTAGCAACTTTTCTTTTTAGGGCCTGTACGTCAATAATAGATCAGGATAGAGCTTTGGAATAGGCTGTGAGGTGAATTCTCCAAAGCAACTAAAATCAACTTAGAATCTTGCGATAAGGAGAGAAAATCCAATTTTTGTATAAGCATAGTCAGGACCCCCCTCTTACACAAGGGATAAACAAGAGGCCATGTGTGGGAGAGAAGCGGATATTACCCTTCCAAGGCTTAACCAAACGTAGTGTAATATTACCCTTGACCCACCCCCTGGAACTCACCCATGTCAAATTAGTTGACATGGTGACCCAAAATAAATTTCGCCCATAATTTTCTCAAAAAATATTAGGGCACCTCCTTGCTATTGCAGGGAGGTTTATCAAAAACCATATACCACCTATCCATCCAATTTTGACTAATCTGTGGATGGATACACCAGTCAATAAAAATGCATTTTTTGGTCAAAGGCAGTTCTTGTCCATTTCGAGGATCTCTAAAAATAGACAATAGTTCTTGTTTTGAAATACTCAAGTCTCTGACTTGGTTTCTATCCAATCTAGTGTTGTAGTACTCAAACATTATTTCCCTATACTAAAAAATAGAAGTCAATTCTCCTTGGGCACTTGCAATGGACTTCACAATGACACCCAAAGAAGTAGCCAATGACACTATGTTTGGTTCTATGGTACCCCTTAACTGATCTACAAGTGTTCTTAATGTATCCAACCCCTCATCAATTTCAATGTTTAGATTGGGTGGTTGTGGTGGGTTGGAGTTTTTCTCTCCTTGGTTAGCTGGTGGGCGGTTTACATTGTCACCGGGTTCCATTTTGTAATATGCTTTGCAGTTTAATAAAACAATTTAATAAGTGGACACTGAACTTATGACTAAGGTATTACAAACAACAATGTTATTTTATCCCAACAAATTCATTAACATATTTTTGTGTAAAAACCTATAAAAGATTTGTGAATTGTTGAGAAATTTACATTCAAGTATTAATTAGATGTAGTGAACCTTGCTAATAAGTTTTCAATGCCATTGAGATTCACCCAATATATTTCTTGAGTATCTCCCTAAATATCTCAAGTGATCCTCATGAGATCATCATTCTTAACTTGTCTTTATCTTCAATTCATACATACACATTTGTAACTTGTCTTTGTCTTCATCTTCAATTCATACATACACATTTGTGCATAATATTGTTTTCACATATTATAATGTTACCATAAAATTATCATATCGTACACCTTTATGCATTATATTCATTTTCATATATTATAATTTTACCATATAATTATCACAAGTATAAATTATTTGTAATAAAGTATAAATTATTCGTTATAAAGGTCACACACTCCTTACCTTATTACACTAAGATGACACTTATTACACTAAGATGAGGCATGCTTCGAGCAGCCTGGGCTAATCACTAAATGTGATTGAAAATGTCTCCTTCTAAGATGTGTAATACGTGAGTATCCACTATTTAAAAAAATCCATGTTGTGGGTAAATTCCAAGGGTGTCATGACTCATGACATCTATAAGCCTGAAATTTTATGTTCCAGACCGTCTTATGCCCTGTACCTTACTCCGTCTTATGCCTTATAGCATAGCCGTAAATTCGTGGTTGGTGAACATTTAAGAGTTTTTGTTAGTCTAGAAGAAACTGGAATTTATATCTCTCTACTCTGTAACAAAATTTTAATTTTTGTTAATCACTCAGAAATGGTAATTAACTAGCTATCATAGTAAATTTTAAATATGATCAAGTAGAAATAAAAATTTAAACATGTAAATTGATGCCATTATAATAGTGAGGAAGTTAGTGATTGAAATCACACCTATTAATTTATTGGAACGACTAAGAATATCCCATCAATATTTAATCTTGTCCATACAAAACTGATTAAGCACTAAAAACCTATTAAATATGGTATACGCCTTTTGGAGTAATTACCAGTTTTACGTTTTGATATTGAATTCAAATAGCTATCAACACGTTATAATATTTGTTCAGGGGCTGATCGAAAGGGAGAAAGTGGACTCATTCAACTTCTCCCTATATTGTCCATGTCCGGAGGAAGCGAGTGATGAAATAGCAAGAGAGGGTTCATTCAAAATACAACGATTGGAGCTCTTGCGATGATCAGAGCAATTTACGAAGGAGGAGATGGAAGCAATGACAGGTTGTTCAGCCTCTACAAAAGATGTGTATGGTAAACAATTGGCAAAGCAGTTCAGAGCAGTAATGGAAAGTCTGATAAAACACTACTTTGGTGAGGAAATAATGGATGCATTGTTCGAGAGATTCAGAGAAATAATGGGGAAGAGACGAAGTGAATGCATGGAATATGGAAAGAAGGGAGGAAATCTGGTTATAGTCCTCGAGCGCAAATGAAAGCTTTAAATTATGTTGGTCAAATTACTGGTACAAATAAAACCAGACTATGGAATTTAAGGCTTCTCATGTTTGTGTTTTTATATTTAAATTATTGGCATATTTAGTCGTTATAATTTCTTGTTCCTATTGATCTTTTTAAGTGATGAATGTCTATTTTAACAATAAAATATTTTTTATTTATGTTCATGAGATCCTCCTTTATGTTGTATTGGATCAAAAGTTACAAATTTTATATTTACATGATGTTTATGATAATCATAAAACGAAGATACTATTTTAGAGTACGAGAACTTCAGATAACTTTGCTTGTTCCTCTCTCAAAAGTTTCAAAATTTACATTTACATATATAGTTTTGATGTTTATGATAATCACAAAATGAAGATACTGTTTTAGAGCAGTAGAAGTTCAGAGAACTTTAATTGCTCCATTTCTCAAACGGGTGAGGATATACTAGAGGACTAGTAAATCTGAGTTTTTTCTTATGTAATGCATTTTATGGATATACTGGTCATAGGACCTTTTTTGACTATAGAATTTTTTGCAGGATAGGCTTTCATGCCTCTGTAATATAAATAGTTTTGACTTACTTTATTTTAACAGCATGTCAACTTATAGTATATTCTCTTTTGAGAGGCAAATTTAGCTGGTTAGGTAAACTGAGATCTTCGTGTTGAATAAAGCTTTTATATTTTATTTCTTTAGAAATATGATAATATGTTTCTTATTCTTAATTTCTTCTTGTTATATAAACGTTTTTTTTCTGTTTATACCAAATCTCTAGTGCATAGTTTATCCTGTTGGCATGTTTTTAGACAGAGCCAGATTATGCGTGTTTGTCATTGATGGTGAAGATTAGCATGATCAGAAGCATAGCGATAATGGCAAGATCAACAGTGTAAGATCAGAAGGAGGAAAATAGTCAAAGCATGACAAAGGTTTCGTTTTGGAGTTTTGCAGATCGGAAAATCCAAAGGAAAGAGGTTTGAACTTGCAATATGCGAAATCACGATAATAATCCTGACCGTTGGAGTCATAGGATGCATGGAAATTGATTGGAATTTTTCTAACTTGCACATTGGAGGAGTCATCAGAGCATGGTGTGGGAACTCACGATATGCGAGATCACAAAAAGATCTGGACTGTCAAATCATCGAGATCGTGGACCATTGATCAGGCATGACGAAGGCCCGTGAAGTTGCAAAATGGAAAAATGATCCGATCCATCAGATCGAGGAGAAATCTAGACCATTGATTCAAGAAGGACATGTGGTGAAATTGTGATAATATCTAGGTCGTTGGTTCCATAGAACACATGGCGAAAGAACATTGTTTCACTGACTGGAAAGTCAAAGGAGCAAAGTGCTAGTTTGATTGGCGAGTGGTCATATCTTGTGGTCACATTGTCGAGAGATGGAGAGCAGAGATAGAGAAGCCAAGCTCTATTTCGTATTTTGTGACATGGAGAGTCGAGAGGACTCATCACGGAATACCCAAGTCACAAAAGTGTGAAATTCATTTTCGAATAAGGTTGTGGTCACAGCTAGTGGTTACATTTGCGAAAGATGGAGGAAGAAGCTAGTGGTGTTAAGCTCCATCTCGGAGTCTCGACAATCGCGACTTGGAGTGTCGAGACCCTTCATCACAGGAATCGCAATATGTGAGATTGCGACGAGGTCTGGACCGTCAGATCATTGGAGATCTCGACCATTGATCAGGCTTGATAAAGTTCATAAGTTTGCGAAATACGAAGCGCCTTTTTAGCGCAGCCTATGGTCATCGTTGGTGGTCATGCGAGGGGAAGAAGCTAGGGGTGCTAAGCTCCATCTCAGAGTCTCGACGATCATGACTTGGAATGTCGAGACCCTTCATCACAGGAATGCTAAGATGCAAAATCAAGAAATTCAAATTATGTTTAGCATTCGATCACAGCTAGTGGGCATATGAGATAAACGTGAAATCCTGTGGATTTAATCCAACGGTACTGGTTAATTGGAAACTTGATCGAAGGGTTACTGTTTCACCTCACAGGTAATTGATTAGTTATGATTTAGTTAGCAGAACTGAATCATGATTCTTGGACGGTTGGCGATTCAGTTGCTGATGCGTTTTCTTGGAGATTCAAGGTGTAACTGAATAGGTGGTATAGGATAAAAGGAAAATGCAATGAATGTGGAGGGTTGGTTGTTTTGGGAGTGAAAAATGAATTGAACTATAGAAAGGTAAAATTACAGTATGCACAGTGTAAAGAAGACTCAGAGATGAGGAACATAAGTGGAACATAACATAATAGGTTAAGAGAGCAGAATGTGCACATATCAAAGATGGATATATGTGAGAAGAAAAGAAATCCAAGGTGTACATGCTGAAACAGAGGAGAAGATCAGAAAGATGAAGAGGATGCAAGAAGGAAGACACTGATCCAAGCAGAGTAGAGCAGCATAGAAGAACAATGATAATCCTAGTAAGCAAATGAAAACTATTGAATCTCTATAATAAATTCACAGAAAGAAAAGTTTTATATTTCAGGGTGGTTGGGAGGTGCTAGGAAGGACTGTTGTCCTTATATGTTCAAGTGGGTGCTTGAACACAGGGAGTTATAGCTTCCATCAGGTTGCAGCCAGAGAAACCAGGGTGGCAGGGTGGTGCAAGGGAGCACATTGGTTCTCTGTTATACAGGTCGGTGCCTGTGTAACTCGAAGTTGGTGCTTCCATCTAGTTGGTGCTGGAACTCTTAGGAATTTGGTGCTTCCATCCAGTTGGTGCTGGAACTCTTAGGGAGTTGGTGCTTCCTTCTAGTCAATGCTAGAGAAACCAGAGAGTTGGTGCTCTCAACAAGTTGGAGCTTGTAAAACAGAGGTAGTAGCCTCACTTTGAATTGGTGCTCAAACATAGATGATGTGCATAACTTAAAAGACTGCCTATCATTTTGAAGAAGAAGAGGTTTTCTCCCTTTATGGGTTTCCTCGTGAAAAATATGTCTCTGTGTATATCTTATGTGTGATTGATGCTCATTGTTTATGTTGTTCATATGATGTATAATATTGATGGTCACTTGATGAAAGATTAAAAATGGTTTAATAGACCTAAAATTGTTTAAGCACAGTAACAACTGGTTCACCCCCCCCTCTCAGTTGTCTTAGTAATTTCAACAATTGGTATCAGAGCGGGTTCCTTTTATTTAAAGGTAGATCTGTAAACTTAAACATGAAAAGTCATGAAGGGACTTCAGCCAATAAGATTCCTCTATTTGATGGAACAAATTTCACCTTTTGGAAGGCTAGAATGAGAACATACCTAATTGTTAATTTTTCAGACCCCAACCCAGTTTCAGTCTCGTTGATTTTTCAACCAATGTTAAATGCCCAAACCCAGTTTTACATCAGCATATAAAAACTTAGCAGAAAATAAACTTCAGAACTGAACCATGAGGATTTTGAACATCGTTTTAAGTGAAAAAATAAAATATCAGCAATATGCAAAACTCAGAAAATTATAGACACGGAAACTTTGGTCTAACATCGACCCTGGAAAAACCCACAAGGGGAAAACCAATGAGAGAGGGATTTTTCTATTATTTATGGGCTTTTGAGAAATTATTTTACAGCATATTCATCATCATATATTTAAACACAAACTTATCTCAGTCTTCTTGCTCAGAAAAGGCGCCTTTAGAACTATCTGAAAAAGCTTCTCAATTTCTGTCCTAGAAATCTGTACACTATACGACTGTCCCAGCAATAAATGTTGTACGGGTTGTCCTCAAAATTTGTGCCCAAAATTCTGCCAAGATTGTACAAAAAACCCAACAGTACAAATGCCTTGAAAAATGTGCCAATACCTTGAAAAATGCACCCAAAATTTATGACAGTACAACCCCTTGAGTTTTGTACATGTCTGTATGGACTGTACGAATTTTCTTTGCCCAGAAAATCATGCCCATCTCCTTCCTTGATTTTTGTGCCAATTAATGTTGTACGATAGCCTTGAAATATGTGCCAATACTCTCAGAAAACATAGTTGTTGTCCACCTCGATTTCTGTGCACATTTAATGCTGTACGACCTCTAGAAATACGTACTGTACAGCCTGTTCCTCCTTGCTGCCTGTTGCCTTGAAATCCATGCCTGCTATTTTCTTTGGGATGTGTGCTCTCCTTCTGCAAATGTTGTCTCTCTTCTCAAGCTCGACCTCTCTCTTGCTCTCTCTTGTTCTCTCAACAAGAATGCATGAACAACCCATGAATCGGTGCGCCCTCTTGCCCTAATTGACCTCATGAGGGAAGGTGAGGGGTTTTCTAATCCAATGGTTGAGATTAGATTAGATGAGTGGCTGAGATTAGGTGTCTCTTCACTCACCCTCACTTTAATCATAAAGTCACCTTTTAATTTGCATCTCACAAATTAAATGACTAGGGCCCACATTAGGCATTTTCTCCCCCTTAGGCACCTAGGGAAGAGAAACAATTGCCTTGGTACTTTATTTAATTAAAAATTTAACACTCCCTCATACCGAGGAAAGTGTTACTAACCAGTCCAAGCTTGTCCCTGAAAAATACAAACTTGTCTCTGCTCAATGCCTTGGTGAGTATGCCTGCAACCTGCTCCTCTATAGATATGTACTGTAGCTCCACAACACCTCTCTAAAGATAATCACGGATGAAGTGATAACAAATCTCGATATGCTTAGACCGGTCATGAAAAATTGGATTCTCTGAGAGTTTAATGCAACTTTGATTATCATAGTAAATCACAGTAGGCCTTAACTGCACATCGAATAATCCCACTAGCATCTTGCGAAGCCAAAGGGCCTCACAACTGGCCTGACTAGCTTCCATATACTCAGCCTCTACAGAACTCAAAGCCACTGAATTTTGCTTCCGACTGAACCAAGACACAACTGTTGATCCCAATCTGAAGCAACACCTTGAAGTGATTTTTCTGTCACTGACACATCCTGCCCAAACCGAGTCTATATATCCAACCAGATGAACTCTATCTCCTCTATGATAGTCCAAACCATAATCTATCGTACCACAAAGTTACCTGAGAAGATGTTTTTCTTCCACCCAGTGCACTCTCCTAGGCTCCACCATGAACTGACTAAGAGTGTTGACATCAAAACAAATATTTGGCCTGGTATTGACCAAATACATCAATAACCCGATCAACTGATGATACAAAGTGGAATCCACCAACTGTGAATCAGAAGCATGAAGCTTCTTCCAGTTGGTCATCATGGGAGTGGTCATGGGCTTGCTATCTCCCATCTAAAATCTACTCAGAATTTCACACACATACTTCCCCTGTCCCAGGAAGATGTGTCCAGGCTCCTGCCAAACCTCCAATCCCAAAAAGTAATGCATCAGTCCAA